>CAUYRB010009676.1:0-189474 GCA_963574695.1 Propithecus perrieri
TATAATTTTACCTCATTATAAATGTTTAGATGCAAACTATTCTGAAAGTGTAACTTTAAATGCAAATGTAAGCATTGAACCCCTCTGTCAAACACTAACATTTCAAAACAACTGGATCCCCACCTCTCACCTCTCACAAAAATCAATTCAAGATGGATAATAGACTTAAACCTAAGGCACGAAACCTTAAGAATTCTAAAAGAAGATGCTGGGAAGACCCTTTCAGACGTCAGCCTAGGCAAGGAATTCTTGAAGAAGAATCCCAAAGCAATCATCGCAGCAACAAAAATAAATAAATGGGATCTGATCAAATTAAAAAGCTTCTGCACTGCCAAGGAAACTATCATTAGAGTGAATAGACAGCCCACAGAATGGGAGAAAATACTTGCTCTCTACACATCTGATAAAGGGCTGATAACCAGAATCTATCTAGAACTCAAAAAAATCAACAAGAAAAAATCAAACAACCCTATCAACAAATGGGCAAAGGAAATGAACAGAAACTTTTCAAAAGAAGACAGAAAATGGTCAGCAAACATATAAAAAATTGCTCAACATCTCTAATCATTAGAGAAATGCAAATCAAAACCACAATGAGATATCACCTAACCCCAGTGAGATTGGCTTCTGTCAAAAAATCCCAAAACAACAAATGCTGGCGAGGATGTGGAGAGACAGGAACACTCTTACATTGCTGGTGGGACTGCGAATTAGTGCAACCTCTGTGGAAAAGAATTTGGAAATACCGCAAAGAGCTAAAAATAGAAGTACCATTCGATCCAGCAATAGCGCTATTAGGAATTTACCCAAAAGAGCACAAAACATTCTATGATAAAGACATCTGCACCCGAATGTTTATGGCAGCACGATTCACTATTGCAAGGATGTGGAAACAATCCAAGTGCCCGTCAATCCATGAGTGGATTATTAAAATTTGGTATATGTATACAATGGAATATTACCCAATCATAAGAAACGACGGTGATCTAGAACCTCTTATACTTTCTTGGATTAAACTTAAGCTCATTATCCAAAGTGAGGCACCACAAGATTAGAAGAATGGGCTCCACTTGTACTCGCCATCAAATTGGTACTAACTGATGAATACTAGGGGGCTCACATGGCAGTAATACTCTCCAGGGATTAGGGGGATGGCGGGTAAACCCGCAACTAAAAGGACATGGGGAGCATTGTAGGGGGGAAGGACATGCCTCTAACTCTTGCTTGGGTGAGGGAAAGACATAAAGTGTAACTTTAATGTTTGTACCCTCATAATACCCTGAAATAAAAACAAACAAACAACAAAAAAAAATGACAAGAGAATTAAAATAAGATGTCTCATAATCCCAATTTTACTATACTTTGAAGTGGAATTATTTAGAAAATTGTAGTTTCACTTCCAAGGGACATCTTCATGCACACACATAGCAAATTTTCACTGCATGATGCACCTATAAAATAAATTCTAGATAAAATGAGTTTAATACTTGCAGTAAAACATTTCTTTTACAAAATTTCTTGAACATAAGTGGTATCTTTAAAAGAAAAAAAAACAGAAAGTGAATATTGATTCCATTGTGTTTCAGAAAATGACAGGTCTAAGCAAACAGAGGTTTAACTGTGAAGCATAGATAACACGTTCTTGTGCATAGAGTTCCCAGATGAGTCCACATTTCCAAAGATCACTGACAAGACGTCTACAAATACAACACAGTGATGACCAAGAAAATGACAACTATTTCATGAAGGAGATAGCTGGGCAATCAAAAAGCATCCTGCAACTACAACCATTCATAAAATCTTTGAAGGGTCAATGTTAGAGCATTTTGTGATATTGTTGCAAAGAAAGATTTATTTTAAAATAAATAGTATAGAGAGTATATTGCTTGTATGGGAAAGTCTTTATTTCTCTCTCATATGAGATGCTTCATTTTGCAGGATAAAGAATTCTAGGCTAGCCATTATTCTGTTTTAGAAGATTGAGGATGGGTCCCCAGTTCCTTCTACCTTGTAAGGGAGATACGAAGGCATTATTATGTAACCAAAATGTTTGTACCCCCATAATATTCTGAAATTTAAAAATAAATAAATAAATAAATAGAGAAAAAAGATGCATTCATATGTTTAACAAATCAGAAAACACTAAAGATATAAAATAAAATTCTATTTAATATGCCTCCAAAAAAGGAAAACATACTTCCATAAAATATTTATGTTAGAAATTTATAGTCTTTTTAATGTAATTATGTGTTAACCTTTTATAAATGAAATATTTTGTCATGCATACTGAATAGACAACACCAATGAATACACAAACATCCTCTCTAAACAGGTAACAGCCCCTTCCATTGAGATTTGTTCTTCATTAGTTCACGCATCTGCTCATCAACTCAAAAACCATCTATTGACTGCTTTTAATCTTAGAATATGTGTACTAGCATTGCTTGGACAGAGATAAAGTCAACATGACTCCTGACTTCAATAAGTGTAGCATTCATTTGAAATCTGGATTTGGAAAATATTTAAATGCTGAATTCAGGACATTATAATCTCACCTATGCCATACTTAGATTTATTTACCATACTAATTAATGTAAACCTTATTTTTACTCACTAGTTTTTCTTTCTTTTAATTTTACATAAAAAAAATCTAAAGTCCAATATAGTGTGGATGACAGAAGACAAATAAAATTTGGAAATTACCTTTGTTCCAAACTTTGAAAGGAAATGCAAGCTAGGACTTCTGAAATGGCCAAGTGAGAACTACCAAAAAGACTGGGAAATGGGAAAGGGACATCCTTTCTGATACTTGTATTGCTGAGTTACAGTACACTCCCCATCCCATGGTCAAACCATAATGTAGACATGGAACTGTTTTACATCTCTGGAAAGGGAAGAGATATGCTTCAAAATAGTGTTTTGCAGTAACCCTGCATGAACTAATTTTATTATTTGAATCTTCTTGTTCTTTTGTTGTAGCACTAAAATAAGCTTATTATAGAAAATTTATAAAATATAGACAAATTTAAAAATAATCAACTATAGGACCTACATCTGGCCATTAACATTATTATTATTTTTAAAATTCTTTTTTTTTTCTTATTAGAGAAAGCACCCTTGAAAATCTCACATGATCTCATAGGAATTAAAACATTATTATCAGTGGTTAGTTTTCTTATAGTCATTATGTTACAGTAATTTTACCATTAAATGAAATATTCTTTGAAAATATACTTTCCAATAGTATGTATCTGAATATTTCACGCTATGCAAGTGTCATAATTTATGCATATTAGCAGAAAACCAGTTACAACCTAAACCTCAGAACACGTATTAAACATTAAATAACTGTGCAAAACACTCTTGAAGTAGATCAAAGATAATTAATCCACTCTCAAGTGCTATAATTGCCTCAAATATTTTCATCATTAATTAGCCAAAGAAGAATGGGGTTCTAAGAACACTGCTTTTGTACTACAGCAAGACTTGTTAGTAGATCCATTAATTTAAATTGTTTCTTTTTACTTCACTGTTGTGTGCTTAAGCACTTGAAAGTTCTATATTACTGGGGAAGTGTTCTGTTCACAGATTCTTTAAACTCTGGTGTCTAGTTCTTGTATTGTTCAGGATTGGGGGTCACATTACTTTAAAATATATGTGGTTCTAATTTTATGAAATATGTTCGAATCCACTATCTCATGAGCTTCACCACCATTTGGCTTTGTCCTGGATATTAGCTCTTTGGGGCCACTATTATCTGTTTCCCTTTCCTGTTAGTAATGGTACTTCAATTTTTGTGCTGAATTGGTTCCCCTCACATTCAGTTCCTGTGATTTAAGGGAAGCTGATCTTATCACGAGCTCCAGGAGTGGTTAAAATGCCCCATTCCTGTGGCCCCACCACCTGGGACTCACTTCGGGACAATGACATCTGTGCAGATATTTGCTGAAAGCTATGGTAAAAAAGCCTCATTCACCTTCTCCTAAACTACCTGAAGAGATGCTTTTCCAGGTTGGATGTGATTAAAAAACTGAAGAATTCCAGGAGTGGAGTATGTTTGATATAGTACTTGCTACATGTTTCATTCTAAGTTTCCCTATTGTGTCATAAACATAGTAATCATGGTTGTTATTATTGCCATTTTCCTTTCATTGTATTCCTTCCTTGACAACTATGTTGGACAAAGGTGAGTATGTATGTGTGTGTGTGTGTGTGTGTATGTGTGTATATATATATATATATATATAGAGAGAGAGAGAGAGAGAGAGAGAGAGAGAAAGAGAGAGAGAATAAAATAATGCCCTCTTTCTATGATTTGGGTTGCTGAATGAAGACCTGCCTACAGACTTTTCAATACTAAGAGCAAACGAATTCCTGTTGCTGTTTAAGTCAGTTTCAGTTGGTTGTTGTACTATTTGCAAATATAATATCTCAAATGATAGAAATAAAATTTGCAAAATGAGGCTTTTTCAAATTAAAAAAAGAAAACTAACATCAGTATAAATGACCTGCCTAAGATAAAATGGCTAGTAAACATTATAGCCAGGACTTAAATGTAGGACTTTGGAGTCTGAATCTAAAGCTTTATTACCCTTTCCTCATAGTTGATTGCTTGGTTAGGCATACTTGGAGTTTAAAAAAAAAAAAAAGTCAAAGCAAAAATTGGTTATCACTCTCAGAGAGAACTTTTTGTTTGTTTGCAAATACTTTGTCTGCAAATATTCATGAATTGCTTCTCTATTATGCAGCTAAAGAATTTTGCAAAAGATTATGTACTTCTCTGACCACCAGGAACAGTTGAATACAGCAACTAGATAAGGCTTATTTTCTTCTTTCCCTTAGTAGGAGAGGGAATGGGATTTGGTGACATAATAGGTTGTTCCCAAATTCAATAGCTGAAATCTTAGACCTGATAATAGCCTCTTGTGAGTCCTGTAATCTTTGTCTCTGCATGTCAACATAAGCCAATTTGAGCAGGGTTTCAGAGGGCAGGAAGCTCCTCAGGTGATCAGTTTTCACACAGGATCTTCCTTCTTGCAAAGTAGTTCTTTGCCTCACTTCTACTTTAACTCAGCAGGTTGCAGCAGCAAGCTTCCATTTCAAGGGCAGGGGGGTCTTTCCCTTCAGACAGACACTCTTAAACCTCAGGGCTGCTCTCCCTGTACCATTGCCAAATTCTTCCAGGCAGGAGCTAGGGAGAAGCTTAACAGGACAGAGATGTATTTTTCTTGCTGGCTGGATTCGTTTTCACCTAAAACTCAACTAAAGCAAAGCCATCTATTATTGTTTGCTTATTTTGAGTGTTGTCTGAGGGATATGCATAGACAGCCCAAGCTCCAACAAAGATTTAAGTCAGGCAATATGGATGTTTCCTCCCAACCCCACCACTGCAGCTCCAGGATGACGGGTGTTTGCCTTGAGTTCTAGTTCAGCCTGGGGTTTCCAGGTATGAAAACTGATTCTCTAAATCACTCTTATATTTCTGGACTTATGAATCTCATATTTAGTTTTATCAATTTGCAAAATGTTTAAGATTTAATTTACTGATTTACTCATTTGTATTATTATATGGATTCTCCCTAACATTTTATGAAAATGTTTAAATCTACAGAGAAGTTTGAAGAATTGACCATGAACACCCATATACATGTTTTCAAAATTCTATGGTTTACATCTGCTACATTTGTATCACATCTATTCATCCACCTATCTTCCTATCCATTCACCGATTAATCTCTTTTTTGGGTGCATTTCAAATTAAGTTTCAGACATCAGTACTTTATACATCTGAAAACTTCAGCAATGTTTACTATTTACAATTCCTTTTTTCTTGTAAAATTTATATACAGTGAAATGTGCAAGTCTTAAGTACATCATGAAGTTTTGACAAATACATACACCTGTGTAAACCAGTTCCCTCTTGAAACCCAGAAAGTACCCTCATACCCCTTTCCAACAATTCTTACTCCCATGTCCTCAGAGGAAATTATTATTTTGGTTTATTTCAATACATAATAGTTTGTTCTATTCTATTAATGAACTTTGTATAAATAATATCGCAGGGTAGGTACTTTGTAGTTTTAAGTTACTTTTATTCAGTATACTATTTTTGAGATTTATATGTGTCGTGTGGATTGAAAATTCATTCTTCTTCATTGCTGAATAGTATTTTATAAATGAAAATGTTGCAATTTTTTATCATTGTCTTTTTGATGGACACCTACTCTATTTTTCTACTTCTGCTTCTATTTCTTAATAGAGTGTCCACAAACATTCTTGTAAAATATTTTGTAAGTTTCTATTTCCCTTTGTTGGGGGGTACATATCTAAGAGTAAAATTATTTAGCTTACAGGATTGTTAAGTATATGGTTTTATAAGAAACTGCTAGATCTTTTCCCAAAGCGGTTTTATCGCTTTACACACCCACCAAGGAGAGGAAACATTCCGAATGTTCTACATTTTTGCAGTATTTGGTGTTGTCAGTCTCTTTCAATTTTTGTGTTTTGGTGGGTACTTAGTGGCATATCTTATGTGGTTTTACTTTGTATATTCCTAATGACTAATAATATTGAGTACTTCTTCATGGGCTTATTGGCCACTTATATATTTTCCTTGTTGAAATGTCTGCTCATATCTTTTACACTCATTCATTTTTCTTTTGACTTAACAAATATTTATTGATTACCTATCACAGGCATGTCATTGTTAGGATCTAGGGAAACAATGATAAAAATGAACCTATAATCCTTGCTCTTAGAGCAGATGAGTTGGTTGGATAGTCAGAAAAAATAAACAGAAAAATCCCAGTTCAATGATTACTGAGGATGCATGCATCAGACTTTTTCTTGTTGGGAGGAGGTAGGGAGAGCATCAGGCATAATCTCCCATTCAACATGATAGGGTGGTAAGATTTATCTATTATGGATGCACAGCATATTAATTCATCCTCTCATTTTGTGTACAGGAATTATATTCTAAATTACTTGAATTCAGTAAATGTACTTCGTTCCCTCTGCTTTTCATTGTTTCCTGTCTATCAGTTATTTTCCTGTGCCAGTTTTAACCCCTTGAAGTTAGTATTCTGATTCTGCCTGCTCAAGTGAAGAGAATATCTAATCTAAACAGTCAACTCTAATCACATTTTGTCCTTTTCTTTTGACAAGTGTGGTTTAGTTTTTATTTATAAAAATGCCCGCTGGTAACCAGTAAATGTGCTGCAATATATAGTGTGAAAATAACAGTATCTGAGTAATCTGAGCCAACACAATTTCCTGAAAATAATCTGGTATACATACTGGTCAGAAAGATAAATGTGGTTTGCAAAGATATGCAAAATTACATTGCATATTTAAATTAGTCATGCAAATGTCCCTCTACTGTACTCCTAAGAGAAATAAAGAAAACAATTACAAAATGAGCTAAGTGCTAAAGAGGAAATAAACAAAGGGCTAAAGCGGGAATTAGGGATGGGTGGAAACCCAGAGCAAGTGTTCAAAAAAGGTCTTGCTAAAGAGGTGGCACTAAAGCTAAGACATGACAGATGAGCATGCTCCAGCCATGTGCAAAGTGCAAGTGTGTGTGTGTGTGTGTGTGTGTGTTGGAGAAGTTTTCCGAAGAGTAGAAACAGCATGTGCAAAGACCCTGTATCAGGAAAGGGCTTGGCATAACAATGATATGGTTGGACTAAATGCGTGAAAGAGAAAATTGTACATTATAAGGTTATGCAAGGTTTTGCCACGAGCCAGGGTCAGATCATGCAGGATTTTTTATATTATGCAATAATTTTGATTTTATTCTAAGTGTTCTGGGAAGACACTGAAGGATTCTCAGATGAGATATAAAGTGGTTTTATTTGAAAAAAATCACTTTGGCTATTTTTTAGAGAAATGATGGTGGGTCGAGTTGAATCAAGGAGATTATGTGGAATGCTATTGGGGTAGCTAGATTGAAAGATGATTTACAACACAGAATGCCACAAATGCCCCAAAATTGAAGATACAGGTCCTTCTAAAATGAAAGTGCAGGTGGTTCCGTAGATAGGAGCATTGTTTAAGAGTTTGTATCAGAGACTTAGACTACTAAGTCTCCTTTCTCACTAACCTCCTTCACTACCACAAAAAATTAGGGATTTACTCTCTAGAAAAATGTTGGTTTACCTGAGGGATTATCAACTCAGGCACCCAGATAAAGGGGATGGAATCATACTCATAAGAAGAGGATTAAGGTCAAAGTCTGCATATAAAATAATGATGGCCTTAAGATTTTTATGTTCAGCTTCAAGAACAAGGAAGCTGGGCTTACACTGCTGAGGAAGGATACTGGAAAATTCTTCTGGATAAACAAATCACTTGAAGAGATCTTCAGCCACTGACAACAGTAGAATTTCACAAAAGAGTCCAGTCAAACCATCATCACCGATCCAGGAACCATGAAAGGAAAAAAAAATATTAAATCATTTAAGAAAATTCCCTACAACTGAGGTTCACGATGTTTCAAATTTAAAGGAATCCTCAGTAGAATGACTAATTGTCCTGGTTTTCCTGAGACTAGGGGCGGGGGTTCTTGGGATGTAGGACGTTTAGTTTTAAAATCAGAATGGTCAGCAACACTTACATTTAGTATAAGGAGGATTTTCATTTTAAAAAAAGACAAAATTGGAAATTACTAGCACAGATAAAAAAATGTATAATGTATAATGTGTGTGTGTGTGTGTGTATGTGCATGTGCCATGGTGAAATAAAAATGGACTGGAGCTTGGAAAGTAATATAAAGAAAAAAAGTCAGATGGTCCCAGGCACACTGGATAGAGTAGGTCACCCTACTCACCAAATGCCAGTTAATGGATAAAAGACCCATTCCAAATCATACACCATCATGGAATCCTAATGGGACAAAATGAGGATGCTATATGATTTCAGAGAGAGGAAAATGGCTTACATACAAAAGACATAGAATCAGAAAAGCATCAAACTGAGCAATAGCAACACTGAAAGTTAAAGATGATGGAGAAAATCTATCAAAATTCTGAGGATAAATATTTTCTAACCCAGAATTCTACAACAAAAGACACTTTCAGACATGTGAGGTCTTAAAAAAATTTACCTCACATATTACCTTTTTCCAGATATTTACTGGAGGATGTACTCCACTAAGATAAAGAAGTAAGCTAAGAGAGTGGAAATTATGGGCTGTAGAAAACTCAGGATCTCACGTGGTAGAGAGAAAAAGAATTTCCACAGTAATGGGAAAAGAGAGATTATAAGGAGATGAAAAATGGACTCAGGAATGATGATACAAGCTGAGAAGAAATGGAACCTAATAGAAAAGAGACCAGAAAAAGAGAGGAGGAAAAGTGGTAGAAACATATACTATGAAGGAATTAGAGAATTTAACAATTGCAATGGCACAAAGTAAAAGACTTTTTTAAAAGATAAGTCCCTCATCCTTCTTTTCTCTACCTTTGCTGGGAGAAGATAGCACAGGTAGAGAGTTAAAGGATTAGAACTTGGGGCTCTATGTGGCTCATGAAAAAGGCTCTGTGTGGTGAGCTTGGGAGCTTAAAAGGTGAGAAGGACTCACTTGGGGATCGGGGATGGACAGAGAAGATAGTGAGGGAGAAAAAATGCACAGGGCATTGTGGAATTGAAAATGATGCAGATGATGTGCACTTTAAAAAATATTTTAGAAAATTTCTATGTACCTCTGTACACAGAGCTGGGTCCCCTCCCTGGATTTAAAAAGCAATAACTAATCACAGTCATGTAAGGTGTTCCACTAGATCTTTTGATCAATCCATGTTTGCTGTGACTAATGCCAAAGAAATCAGTGAATGCTGTCTCAAGTGCCCCACTGGAGACAGAAAACAGATAGGAAAGATAGGATAAAAGGTAAATTGAGTCAGCTAGTCCGTATTGTCTAATTATTTTGTCTTTTGTTTTCTAACCCATTCTTTTCTAACACTTGGACATTTCTCCTCCTCCTGTTCCTCCTCCTTCCTAGTTAGCTGTTTCATCTGTGATAAAGTTGTATGTAGCAGACAGTACAACTGATGAGGAATCCCTCATCTTTAGTCACTGCCTGACTCAAAGAAAGTGCCCATTTGGTCTTCTCCCTCTCACCCTATTCATTTCATATAATTTAACTATTCACTATTTAAAATGGTGGATTGAAGATTAATGATTGAGGAAATAGCTATCAAGAGAACAAACTTTAATATTTTTAGACCAGTGATTAGACTTCAAGTGGGCTGGGCATGCAGAAGACTATCTGTCCTCTGTGTTTAGAACGCACTGTTACCAATGGGCATATGTGCTCTGAACAAATATATTTAGTCTTGGATCAAAAATGGTGGAGATGGAAAAGCAAAAGCCTTCCAAAATTCCCTGCATAATTATTAATACATCTTGGAGTCCATTATTTCCTTTATATCCCAGTTGTTCCCCTCAGTGCATTTTTAGAATTTGAGACTTGAGAAGTACTCAATTGTGTCAATGATGGTGATCTACGGAGTTAATGCAATCACTCTCTTTTTCTTTTTTCTAAATAACTTTCGTGGGTCAGTTTTAAGGTATCATAAAAAAAGTAATGTAGCATATTTTAGTCATTTCTACATGCAAATGATGAAAAGCCAAAAAGACTTCAATTTAATTCAAATGACTATTCCTAACTGGCCAATTAAGATAAGACAGATCACTTAATTTCACATCAGTTTCTTCATCTATTAAAAAAGATATAACATCCCTTTGTATTCTTAGGTTCTATTAGTTCCATTTACATACAAGGAATTTCTGAGGTGTTCTTCACTGATAAAGGCAGGGAAAATTATGATGATTTAGACATTTGTCTTTCCTAAAACACCCAGCTCCCTTGTGGGCCCTTAAAATGAAAGCACTCAAGTAGTCCATATTTAGTTGTCTACCGGTATTTGACCTAAGACCTGGATATTAAGGAAAGAAAGGCCACTTCTCAGGGTAGCATTTGCTGGTGCTTTACTCTTTTTTCATGTGGAGTTATACGTTTTGATTCTTAATTTGTAAATTTAACCTGTTTCAAAAATCAATGTAAAAAACAGGAATAGTGAGCTGTGTAGTAAGATGGACACTGCTAAATAATAATAAAAAAAAATGACAACGAATGATAAAAATACTTGGCCTTCCATGAGGCCTTCTGCCGTCATGTGATTTACAAGTTATTCTCGAATTCTAAAGATATAGGAAATTATTTTTGTTCTCATGAAGGGGAAGGTTTGCTGCCAGTGGTTTTTCTCAGAGCACATTCATCCTATGTTTCTGAGAAGCAATTTTTTTGTTTGTTTTATTCTCCCCTCTGGGATCCCATTCCATGAGAGAAAAAGCAGACCTGATGGGAAATAATAGCAGGCTTTTTATGGGCTGTAATTGATGAAAGAATGAAATGCATTAACTAATTGAGAACAGAAAATTGGAGCTCGAGATCCCATTAGAAATCTCTTCTGCTTCCTAGATCTTTTTAAAGATTTCCAAAATACTTTTGATTGGCCCCCTCACCACTTTCCATCTGTTCTGTTTTTCTTACTCATTTCCCATTTAACCCGAAACAATGAATTTGCCCATAAAACCAAGCACATAATGTTTCTTTTTTTTTTTCCAGAAAGATTAGAAAGAAAAGATAATGACTTCCTAATTAGGTAATCATCCATCACCTCATGCGACTAAGGATTTACCATTAACTACTTCCAATACCAGGGAAGAGTGAAAAATGGAACAGAATGCGGTATCACTGATTTCACTGGAGCAGACATTTTTGCCCTGAAGAAATGTTATGGCCTTCAGTCTTTCCTGGAATGATCAACTGTTGTATTTTGGGTGAGAGTGAGATTATGGACATTAATACAGAAGTTTATAGTTTACAAAATACTTTAATATGCTTTATTGTATCCATTCCTCATGATGACCCTACAAAATCAGTGATATCCATTCATTTTGCAGATAAAGAAATGATGGCTGAAAGATTCATGAGACTTATCCAAGGTTATACTACTACAGAGCATGCCCATCCAGCAAAGCTCTCTCTCTACCACAGAGGGGGTTAATTAATACTCTGTTTCTCAGACTGTAGAGAGGAGAAAGTTCAACATGTTCTCACAGGTCAAAAGCAAGTGCTTAGGGCAAGCTGTATTTTGTGCCTTTTCCCAGAAGCAATTATGCAGTGTCTATTTTATTAATTGGTGTTGCAGTCCCCTCCGCCACGTAGTAATAGCCACTCCCTCCTTTGTACCACTGATTTGCCACTTGCATATGTATCATAAATGTGTAAGAACAAATGTTTATCACCATAGATATCATGATTATTGTCCTTTCTATGGAATCTGAGATTCAGAAAACTCAAATGACTTGCCCAATTCCACACAGCTCATATGTGGAGGGGTAAAGATTTAAATTCAACACTAGCTGATTTCAAAGCCCCTCCCCTTAATTGCATGAACTATGTTCCGGTCCAGCTGTCTAAATTCTGCACATATTTTTCTTAACCACATTTATCAGCCTAAAATTCTAACTCCCTATTTGCTACACGTTACACTTTTTAAAATTAGATTGATAAATAAGTTCCTTCAAAATTGGAGAAAAATTATATGTAGATCTGAAAGTATCTAACAAATGTACTTAATGAGTAGATCTAAGAATATTTATCATAAGCATGACACAAATGGAAAATATCGTTATTTCCTTGAGCAGCAACAGAGAGCTGGAATACTGTAGGAAAGAGATGTCTTTTCTCTTTCCTAAGGTGTAGCAACATTGCAGTGAGTACAGAATCCTGAAGCCCTACCTATTTCTACCTACATGTGCAGCCAGTCTTCAATTCAGGAATTAATTACATGTAACTAATTACTCACATGAACTGTATCATTTAACCTCAGGCAAATCACTTAATCTCTCTACACTTCATTTGCCTCATCTTTGAAAAGAAGCAGTGACCTAGATCTTTTCTGAGACAGTGGTTCTCAAACACTGCTGCATATTACAATGATCCTAGAGGGTTAAAAAAAAAACCTTGGTGCCTAGGCAATACCCCATAATAAATAAATCAGAATTTCCTGGGGGTGGAACCAAATCATCACTATTTTTTCAGACTCCCCAGATAACTTCAATATGCAGCCAAGTTTGAAAACCATTGTTTTAACATGTCTTTAAATCTAAAGATTTTAAGTATATATGTATCAGTTCAGATGAAGAAAAGCCAACAAAATCCCACAGAGTAATTACCCAACTCATTTTGGTGATTATAGGGATGAAAAGATATAGCAAATGTTTGGTGGATAGGAATGAATATGCGTGGAAATTTCTCCATCCTTACTCTATAATAAAATTTATGGGCAACTGAGCATGCTATATTGCTGAACATCACGGGATTAAATGCAGACAGTGTGGTCCAGTGAGGGTAGGGCAAAACTAGATTTGAATTTTGAGTCTGCCAATCTTGTTGACTTAGGCAAGCCGCCTAACTCAAAGGAGCCCAAAAGGAGGAAAATAGAGAAGCAATGAGGGTACTGCTAGGTTTTAAGTACTGCCTATGACAGACTTACATACTATGGAAGACCTTTGTAAAGAAACCATACTTAGGGAAAGCTTCGAGGTGGAAGAAATGGCAGATTTGCGTCCAAAGGGGTGAATAGCTTCTATTAACCCAGGGCAGAAACGGAGAAAAAAATGACTCTGACAAAGAGATTAACAGATATTCCCAATTAAAAGTGATCAAGAGCATGACATGTTTACAGAAATGCAAGTCCTTAGGTAGCAATGGAATTTAGAGTGTGTTGAAGTGGGAAACACAGAGCAGTTTCAAGTGGAGACAAATGAAGAATTGGATCATGAAGGACTTTACATGCTACATTGACCAGTTTTGAATTGACTGTGAGGCTAATAAGGAATCTCTGAAAACTTCCAAGCAAAAGAATGGCCTGATAAGGTATACATTTCTGGCTGATTTCTCTGATTTCAGTGTAGGAAGTGAATCAAATGTAGGGAAGAGAAAAAGAAGAGCAAGTTGGGGCAGGTGTTAAGAAAAGGATGGTGGTGGTCTAGAGCAAGTCAGTGGAGGTAAATTTATGAAATATTTAGATTGGAATCAACAGGTCCTAGAGATTAACTGGCAGACGAATTTCACCTGATGGAGAAATAAAAATCAAAATGGAGATATTAGATCGATGACAGTAGTGACAGGTAAACAGGAAGAAGAAATTGTATGGGGTTAAATATGACTCATCAAATTTTGTAGATGTTAAATCTTTGAGCTAGCCAACTAGAAATGTTTAAAGCTCAGCTGATACTTCTTTAGGAGTCATTATCATATTTATGGAATTTGGAACCATAAAACTATGAGCTCTACTAGGGAGGACAGAGTGAGAAGAAAACTAGAGAGAACCTACAGAGGAAGGCCAACATTTAAGGGGCAAAGAAAGAAGGTGAATCCATAAGGAAGAGTAAAGAACAACTGGAGAGTTAAGAAAAGAAGTTGCATAAAAGAGTATCATGGATATTTTTGTTTCCTCAAATAAAAAAACTGAGTTGAAATTATAGATCTCAAAAAGTCGTTGAGAAGAATAAATGAATGAGGTGGATGACAGTGCCCCTGCAGTCAGCAGGGACTTGAAAGGATCTAAAAGTTCTTACCTACATCATCCCAGATTTTTTTCATTTTAATACCTTTGGCTCTTTTGAAATATAATGCAGGCAATGAAAATTAAGGTCAAGTTTCTGCCTCTGTGGCTTCAAATACTTTGGCAACTAGTAGTCTAAGCTGAGGCCAATGGGCCAACGTAAAGCCTGCCAGTCATTAAGGGCTATGCATCTGTGTACCTGCCTAAGGTGCTGGCTATTAGGAAGATCATGATTTAACTTGTAAAATGGAACAAATTAAATCTGGACACCACCCACAGGTTCGTATTCCTGGTCTTGTACAGTTTATTTCATTTTCCTGAAATACTAATTTAGCGTTCTTCCATTCTGCCTTCTCTTGTGGCTGCTGATCATCTGGCCCTTATTAAGCAGAGAATAGTTTCAAAGTATCAGGTTCATTTCTTGGCCTCATCTAAGAGAACCCTGATGCATTCAGGACAGTTTCAGCTAAAAAAAAAAAAAAAAAAAAAAGATTCTGTTAGATGAACAGAATGGTTACCATATACAGCTATTTCTTCGATTCCTTCGTGCAATCCTTGTGTGCTGATTTCTGGTACATTTGTGTAGACTTCCTTTATCTTGCTCAGAGACACAGGTGTGATAACTCAGCAAGGCATGCTGAATGCTAGTAACCAAGTTTCACAGTTTGAATACCATATGAAATGCTTTGAGAGGTAACAAGATCCACTAAGTTCATGAGAAGGATTCAGATTCTTACTAACAGCCATTTCAGTTTCCCATACCAAGGGTTCAAATATGCACAATTTTAGGAAGCCCGATTTAGCAGTGTAAGCTAGATCCATTAAATATTCTCTCTCTCTCCCCTCTCTCTTCCTCCACTCTCCGGATACCACATAATCTATCGCTACTGTCGTGTATCTCATTTATTTTTCTTTAAACTTCGGAATAGTTGCCTGAACACAGAGTTTCTCTTTCCATACTTATCTACACAGCTCTTATCTTGCAATCTGGCCTTTGTCTTTGTTCTGAGACTCTTCTCACTGAGGTCAGCATAGACTCTGAATTCTCAAGGTCTTGGGCTCAAGTCATTATTTTCCTGGATGTGTACTGTGCATTGACCAGTGTTCACCACTCTCTCTGTTATAACTTCTCTTAGATCTCATAACGACTCCCTGATCCCTGCTTATTTCTGAGCTTCTCTTTCTCTTCGCATTTAGAAAGACATTTCACTCCATTCTGTTATCAGCCTAGTACTTGTCTTCTGCTCTGGGGTTCTAATCCTCTCATATGCTATTAAATGTTAACTATGATACAATTAAATCCCAAATCTGTATGTCCAATCGAGACATCTGCCCTACGTTTTAGACTCCCATCATGCTACATGTAAGACATATGTTTTTGTAAGAAGACAGCCATATATCTTCACATCCTTGAATATGTTTTTTTTTCCTAAATGTAGTGAGCTTATTTCATTGAATGTTCTGCATTCCACCTTGTTAATTGGGCTGTGTTTTTCAACTTTTGGTGATCTATATTACCTGTTGCTCCTGATATCAGGAAATGTTTTCAAAAAAAAAAAAAAGGAAGAAGATATTTTAAAGAGAACTCCATTTTCTACTCTGTGACTCACTAGTTTCTTTTATACATCAAAGTTGCTTGATGCTTTGCAAATTTTTTAAATCACCATCTCTTTACCCTGTAATGGGAGTCCCCTTTGTGGCTATGGCTTCTTAATGACATTCTTCATTTTTTAAGATTGTGACGCTATAACCCCCATTAGCAAACTGGGCTTTCCAAAAAGCCACATAATGTTGGGTGGAAAAACTTGGGCATTGGAAATAGTAAAATTTGAGTTTTAATCTGGCTATGCCACTATCAACAATTTGACAATCGGTAAATTCCTTTTCTTCTCTAGGTCTCGCTTTCTTCATTTTATACATTGAGGATATGAACATTGCCCTTGTGAGGTTGTTGTAAAGAACATATGAGGTATGTTTATAAAATGTTTAGCAGAGTGCTTGGATGGGTAAATTATAATTGTTGATATTTTTGTTTTTGTCTCTGCTTTTTGTTGCTGTTATTGTTATTGTATTTTAGGTCCCTGTTCTATGAATAGTAAAACTACATCTTTACTGATTGATTATACTCTTAAATTGTCCTTGTTTCAGAAGTGTGTGTGTGTGTGTGTGTGTGTGTGTGTGTGTGTGTGTGTGTATGTAGCAGTTGGGTTGTGAAATGTCATGGTGAGACAGTGGCCTCTACCTGTGCAACAAATAAAAGTTAATAAAGCATGGTCTCATCCATAGCTTATTCTCACAATGAGCAGATACCTGCATTGAACTAGCCTTTGTCATCGTGTTTCCACATTGCCAAATACCCTGGAAAATGGGATAAATTGAGGAACATTAATGAGGATTATATGTTAATATGTTGTAGAAATGTAAGTTTTGAATCTAATTATTTGCATCTTGCTTCTCTTTGGCTTTAAGCAAGTAGTGAATGTTGAAAAGTCTTCCTTTCTCTCTATATAGTGTTCTTTGTTGTACCTTCTAGAAGCAAAATGCAAATGGACTATTACTGGTGAAAGAGCAGGACTGAAAACATACCATTTATGTTTCTCTGACACCTAGGCTTACTTTTCAGGCAGAATACAAAATACAATGTTTTCTGAGTGACACTAGACTAGACACTTGAAGAAGTAAGTGATTTGGAAGCTCTGCTGCTCTATAAGTTCTCTTTTTGTGATAGCATATGACAATCAAAATAAAATTCTTTGTCAAATCCAACAAATCCTCAGAACATGTCAGCAAAACTGAACCTGGATTTCCCTGATGTACCATACAGAAGAGTGAAGCCTTCATGACAATCCCACTATTCCATTGTCTCACTCTTGATTTTCAAGGTCTATTGCAAAATTGTTTTTATTATTGAGCACTCGGATAGAGAAATAAGTCAAACATGTGAAAATAAATTAAATGTCTCCCCAGACATGTTCAGCTCTGGAGTGAACATTGTTTGTAGCTGAACTGTCTCACCATGACATGAGCAAAAGCATCCATGGTCATTTGTCATAGCTTTTCTCTCTTCTTCCTTGCCTGTCGTCTGTCTTCTCTGACACAGCCCTCTCGACTACTGAAGTTGTGACTTCATTTTTCATCTTCTGCTCTGTTCTTTGCTCGCTTCATTTAATAACTTACTTGCTATACTCAGTTACTCTTTTGTGAGGAAGATAATGTGTACGGTGGTGTTTTGCAATGTTTTACTGTGGTATGACATCTACAGATGACACTAGGGGTTTATATCTGAAAGGACTGAAATAATTGCATAGCTCTTTTTGTTTCTTTCTTTTGTTTTCTTTTTAGCACTGGCTTTGGCTTTGAACTGACCAAGTTTAAACTTCCACTCTACCACTTAGTCAAGCCAGGCAACTGGTAAGTTACATACTATTTATAAAATTTAATTCCTTTAACTGTCATGTGGAAGAAATTGTATGTATTTTAAGGCTATTCCAACAATTAAATGAGATAATCATTAGCACAGAAACTTAATAAAATATGCTATAAATAAATAGATATTATTGGATATTTCTTTAATTCACTTAAAATCTATTTTGATTTTAAAAGAAGAGGGTGCATTGAGAGGCATTAGCATGACCCTGATATGAGAAGAGTGTCAGCAGAATAGCATTGAGCCAGGGGTCGGGTTATCTGAGTTCTGCCCATAATTTCACCACTCACACTTTTGGTGGCCGTACACAAATTACCTATACTCATTGTCCATAAAATCACAGTAATAATGTTCAAGTTTCTGAAAAAAATTATAGAAAAAAAGGATCTAAAATATGTAAAAGACAAGGTATTCAACTGTTTGCCTTCTACCCCAAAGAGGTGTCCATATGTATTGATGCTTTCCCCAGCTGATCCTGTGTAAACAAGACAACGAAAGTTCTCAACTTGGACAGCAGCAGTGATTAACCACACAAAGGAAACTCAACATTCCTTTTCTCCTCCTCTCCACCCATTACAAACATCCCTTCCATCTATAATAGCAACTCCATCAATGAAGAATCAATCAAGGTTAGGGATCTGGTTTCTTTCTTTGTCCCTAACACCCATCAGAGTGGCTAACTGGTTATAGGAGCTTTACAGACATTTCCCAATGAGTGACTGGATAAAAGAATGGAAATTATTGCTATCCTGCTAATGTGGCAGGCACTCTTTCTGGATTTTTATGTTAAAAATATTTATGATGATTTTCCCCCTCTCGTCCCCTCTTCCTCTCTCTCATTCTCCTTTGTTGTCACACACTCAGTTCTTCCTGGGCCTCTGGGCAAAACAAGCCTGGTTCTATGGAGTAGTAACAGTCTATGGTTCTAAACTTCACCCCACCATGAATTAACTTAAGAATGGAGGCAAGTAACTTAACCTGTCTAGACTTTATATAAAAATAAAAGAAGGTGAACTATATCTCCAAGGCTTTTTTTTTTAGCTCCCAAATGATGTCACAATTAATATTTGTTGGTAAAGATCAGAATTTTACTCTGTGGTTCCAGAACAACTAAGAACAGCTAAGTGACTAACCCAGAGGCCAAATTCTTAACCCCAATATGGCAGGTTTTAAACTTCTCAGGTAATTAATCCTGCTTAAGTATTGACTTTTGGTAGTACATGCCAAAAGCCAAGAAAAATCATCAATTCTTTTGTCTTCAAGTTCTGTGTTCTACATACAAGTCTCAGTTCTTTCTCAGAGAATGGAACTGTTTTCCATTTTTTTCATTGAGACAAGTGATAGGAGCAGAGAAAATAATGAGTACTTCCTCCGAAAACTTATTTCTGCTGTTTGGGGTTTTTGGACATATTTACCTATCAATTATTCTGAAAGTTGAGTGTAAAACATGAAAAGTTGAGGCTTTTATAGAAATCATCTGCCCTTTTTCACGAAACCTGGGCATCATAACACTTTCAATCAGCAATAATGAGCCAGTTTGTCTCTTTCTTTTCAGAGCCTTCCTTGTGTTATTTAAAAAGTAGTTTGTTATAAATAAAAGTAAAAGGTTAATAATAGAACGTGCAATTAAAGTAAAAAGATTCCTAGAGTCCAAAAAAAAATTAAAAAACCCACCAAATTAATATTTTAAAAATGGAAAAGCCACAAGAGACACTTCAATGGTTTGGAATAAGATCAGGAGAAAAAAGATATCTATATTGAAAATTTATAGCGATATATAAAAATTTGTTAATTATTAGGTTATTTTTGTCTAAGAAAGGCCAAGAAATATCTCTCAACCCTATCATTATGTTATCTTTTAGTTCTAAGTTCCGAAGGAAAAATCAATTAAAAATATCTTTTTATAGCTTCATTCCTTTACAACCATTAAAAATGAGAAGAAAACTATTTTTTTCCTCATTTCTGATCATTTCTTTTCATTGGCTGTGCAATCTATGCATGTCTATGCAGCAGTTTGTATTCATAAGAGATAGTACCATTATTCTGTATGATAAACTCATCTGGTATAGAAATGTAATTACAATTACAGACACATTAGGAATATAAGCTTAAGAAAATAAAATGCTATAATATTGTGAAATAATTGAAATGATTATTAGTATCCCTAATAATAGAAATAATAACACCAGTGGAGATCCTACACACAGCTTCCTTTAACTGGAAATTCTCCTGATATACTTAATTTTTTAAAAAGTATTGTTGAAAATATATTATAATCATTTATTTTTTTCCCAAGAAAGGGGACAATAACTATTACCTCAATTTCATTTTGTTATATTTTAGTCACTATATTTATAATGCATTATAGAATTAATAGATTTAAATTGGAGAAATTATTTTAAAAATAGAGTTATAGATATTTTTTCCTTAAATAGATGGTAGTAGGTATACAATTAGAAGTCTAACTTCCCTTTTAAATAAAATATATTCCCAGGGTTTCCAAAAGTAAGTCATAAATGCCCAGTAATGTCTGTTACAATGGTCTGCATCATGCTTATGATTTCATATAGATGTAAGGGTTTGGTGTAAAATTTAATATTTTAGAAGCACATGAGCTTTTAATTCAATCACTAGGCAAAGTTTCTTTTTTAATCAGTAAATATATACTAATTCATAATGAGTTCAATGGTCATAAAGCCAAAGAGATTTTTAAAAAATGAAAGTAACCATTTCATAATGTTACCTGGGACTATGAACAAAGCCAGTAGAAAGAGATCATCTATGGGTTCCAGAGGGATAAAAGTTTCTTGTTATTGCTGTTTGTTTGCTGGATTTAATTCAAGATACTTTAAGAGTCTTTGGAAGGTATTGAGTACCGCTGTGATGGTCACTTTAGACTTTAGATTAAGGATATCAAATTATAAAAATAGATGAATAATTGATATTTTAAGTCAATTTTATCAAAATATTAATATTTACTCTTATAACAAAACCTATGCATCTCTATTGAGGATATTTTGAAATACAAACAGCATTTTATCAGTAGTAGTAATTTATATAAAAATATACTTCAAGGAAAGGTGTCACATGGGAAATGTCTACTCTGAGTCCTTAGATCATCATTAACTGAATGTATGTGAACATGATAAACTTATATATATCCCTGAGGGGCTTCAAAATGCTAAGTTAAACATTCTAACATGGTTGCATTTTATAATTCTAATATCCAAGTCAATTGCATCCATATAAAATTAACTTGCACAATATTTTCATGTTCACTCTGCAATTAAAAGGATAATCAAATCTCACCTTCAGCTGTAAGGTTAAGGATTGTTCTTAAGTCACATAAAACATCTTAATAGAAACTAAATATAATCTTTCATATAGTTGATATTTTATTTATATCATACCAATCTGAAAGTAGATAAAATCAAAAGAGTTAGTTGAAGACCTATGTGTTTCCAAATTGGGTTCTTGATGTTCTCAGCTCAATATCAAATGGCAATTTCTTTACTTTTATCAGGCATTGCTTGATTCTTGCAATAAAGAGGTTATAGTAAGGCGTAGACCACTGCTTTCAAACTTTTGAAATGATATGGAATCTATGTTTTGAAGTCTAATATGGAAATGGCCCTCTTTTACATCATTAATTTTCATGAAATCAGGACTTTTTGCATTTATAGTATAACAAACAAATTAGTTTGAACCAATAATAGTGATGATAATGGTGATGATGGTTGTGGTAATGATGATGTTGGTGATAATTTCTGCTAGTTGATTCCTACTATTTAATCATTCCTAATTATTAAAACAACCTTACAGAGTAGAATTTTTCCCCCAAGTTATGAATGAGGAAGCTAACCCTGATAGATAGTAAGCAAATTTTCCATGACAGGTGACAGGAAAAAAAATAGTTGGCTCTGAAGCCAGACTTTAACTATTTCACAGATCAGTCAGATAGAACAACATATGATAGACAACTAAATGAGTCAAGAGAAGTAAAACTGGATTAAGATGAAATTATCAATTCACTCAATCACATTTGTTTGAACAGAGTTGAGCTCAGTAATGAAATAAACAATAAATCAGTGACATATAAATGCAAAGAAACTATCACAGAGTAATTTTACTTAAATGTGAACAACTTCAGACATGACTACAAAAAAAATTCTTAAAAAGATATTTCTTAGCTGGCCGTGGTGGCTCACATCTGTAATCCTAGCACTCTGGGAGGCCGAGGCAGGAGGATCGTTCAAGGTCAGGAGTTCAAGACCAGCCTAAGCAAGAGTGAGACCCCGTCTCTACCAAAAATAGAAAGAAATCAGCTGGACAACTAAAAATACATAGAAAAAATTAGCCAGGCATGGTGGCCCATGCCTGTGGTCCCAGCCACTTGGGAGGCCGAGGCAGGAGGATTGCTTGAGCCCAGGAGTTGGAGGTTGCTGTGAGCTAGCCTGACGCCACGGCACTCTCGGCCAGGCAACAGAGCAAGCCTCTGTCACAAAAAAAAAAAAAAAAAGATATTTCTTAAACATCAGTGATTTAAATGATACTCTATCTGTAATGCTGTCAAACTTTTGAGGACATTTTTCAAGTCAGATTATCACAGAAACTATAGATATCCATGATTTACATCGACATGTGCCATTCATGTGCTTTGGAATTAGTCATCCTCTCCTATAAGAGGTATAAAGTTAGAGTCAAAAAAGTACTACTTATTATTAATTCATTTGTCTTTTTTAAAAACTTGACATGTTTACATATACAATTTAAGGAAAATATTGATCACAGAGTTATGTTACTCTTCAGTGACATTGAATTAAGTACTTACTACATATCTCCCTATTGTTAGAGCAAGCAAATTCACAGAATGTCCCTATGTTGACGGGCAGCATAGCATCAATGTGGAAAGCAAGTGTTCTGTAGCAAGACTGTCTGTGTATCTGCTGGGAATCTCTGCCCTCCATTAGCTCCATGATCTTGGGCAAAGTGCTTCATCACTCAATGCCTTGGTCTCCTCTATAAAATGAAGAAAAAATCTTGAGTCCCTTCAAGGGAAATTCCAGGTCCCTAGCCAGCCTTGACAAGTAAAAGAGCAACTTGATAAGCAAGAAGAGAGTAAGAATAATTTCTGAAGAGAGCTAGAGTCACAAGGTGTTTTGGTTCCCTACCGAAACTAAAAGATAACATCTTGACATATGTTCTTGAGTTGTTTTTCAGAAAGCCCCAGCAAATGGCAAATGCTTAAAACTATCACGCAGACAGACCTCAGACAAGGGAGGACTGAGGACTGAACTCTGCCATTCTTTATTCTAAAGTTCTTCCCGAGGGGCCTGGAGAAAGTCACACCTACAGGAATCAAAGAATCTCTGAATCCATGACCCTATGACCTGTAAGCCTCAAGATATTCTGCCCTTTTTGGCCAAACTGATGTATAACCTCCATGTATTGATTTACAGTTTTGCCTGCAACTTCTGCTGTTCTAAAATGTACCCTTGCCTTTTAAAACCCTTGCTTGTAAGCTATCGGGGATTTTGGTCTTAAGCACTAGCTGTCCATTCTCTTTGCTTGGTGCCATGCAATAAAATGCCTTTTTCTTCCATTGCAAATCTTGGCATCAGTGTTTGGCTTTACTTTGCTGGGCGAGCAGCCCCCGGTTCAGTTCCATAACACTGGTAGGGATGTTAATACATTTAGGGCACTTGGAACAGTACCTGGGATGTTGTGAGTGTTAATGTGTTTATTTTTAGTATGCCAAGCTCAGGAATATGTCCTAAAGTTGTAAATAGAGTATGTCAATGTATCCAAGAATTGTGAAGTAATCATTCCTCATAGGAGAATAAAGTTTAATCATTTAAAAATTATTTTCACCTGCCTCATTTGCCCTCCCAGGTGATTTTATTATTTTCATTTTAAAGAGGATAACAACATATCTCTAATAATTTCTTTATTCAGTTAGAAGTAGACTTTTCCCCCTTTAATAACAAAAACTGAGATTCATTCATGAAATCAATACAACTCATTAAATTTAAAATAGATAAGAAAATCATGATAAATGAGGCAAATAATGGCAATATTGTGAGATGAATTACAGGTAAAATTAGTTCATGGAATTCGTACCATATATTAGTGTACGGTTACTATAGATGAAACCAGAATCGAGTTCTGAGTACTTTAGTAGCCAAATCCAAGAAAGAAGTATAATTAGTTTTAAGATTCACCACGCTATTAAGAACACATCCACTAACAGACACACCTACTCCGTTTCACACACTGACACGTTCTCACTCACTTTCACATGCACACTTATATTTTCATTCACACATGCATTCATAGGTACACACGGACACACACACACTAACAGCTGCTTCTCAATATTTGCACAGTTTTTCTTCCTGTGGAAGTTTCCGCAACATTTCTCCTCTTACTAGGAGAGATACAGTGAGATAAAGTAGCTTCCATCCCTACGATTATTCATACCATACATGAAATACTTTTGTTAGTTACAGATATAAGACAACACACCACTGCAGTGAAATCAACTCTCTGAGGGGACAATATACTCATATCAAACACACATTTCTCAGTTCTCTGATGCTCTGCCTGGATCCTGGATATAGAAATAACTTTTGCTGGAAAACCTTTAGTTATTACCCGTGTTCACAATGGCAATAGAAAAATTGCAGTCCTTTAGCCACAAGACATCTAATTTTGAGAAATGCAACTCCCTGATGTTGGATAAAATGAACTCCTGATGTGACATATCCTATTATATCAACCTGCTTAATATGAAACAATTAAATGTCAGAGTAGTCCTTGTACAAACTCTGAAAGCACAGTGATTAAGCCCAATTCCCATTTCCACCGCTTTCAAGATGGGAGAAGTAGGTTAAGTTATTTAACTGCTTCCAACCTGTTCCCTCAACTGTAAAATTACATCCACCTGACAGAGAAGTTGCAAGGATTGAATGAGATAATCCATGTAAATTGCTGACCATAGTGACTAGTATATATTATAATAAGCACTCAATGTCAACAATTATTTTGTTATTTGCAAAAAAATATATTTTAGAGAAAAAATCTTAAAACATTCTTTCTAGTAATCAGCTTCACTATTTTTTAGCATTTGTTTTAAATTTATAACAAAATTCAATACTATCTGCGTAGAGGAGAATAATCTGTTATTTATAGATAGGGGCTAAGCATTGCATTCAGAAACAATGTAAATTTTTAAGAAATGGTGGTCTAAACATTTAGACATTTTAGTTTTAGTTTTATGGAGTTCAGAATGATTAGATAAGTTCTTATGATAAAATGCCTGCTCACCTTCCCACTCAAAATTAAGGTATAAAGTCTATAACAGCAACTATGACCCATATTGAATAAAAATAATGCTCCTGACATGAATTAATTGATTTCATAATGCTTTCCTTACAATAAATTTCTTGGTATTTAATCAATATACTCTATAAATAATCTAATACTGTTTCTGAAAAACTTTCTGTAGGAGGTGATAAAGTATGTTACAAATATCACTACGTCATAAATAAGATTAAAGCTGCCTATTATATAAGTGTATATATGTGAGATTGTGTGGCGCTTAGAAATGCAGTCTTAGACAAAGAAGAAACTGGCAAAGAACTTAGATAGAATGGCCAGTAAAAATGTGGCCATAAAACTGTAGAGAATAATCCTTTAAAATTAGGAAATGTTGTATTCCAACTTTATCAAGCAGAGATTACCAAGTGAGCATGTGATATTGCCTTTTTAGACATATTTAATTAACTGATGGAGGTCATATGGCTAGTAAGTTCCAAACCTGTGACTCAAATATGGATTTTCTGACTTGTTATTTTTTAAGTTACCAGATGCCCATTTGAGGAGCAAACTCTTATTAAGAATTCCAAAATATGAGACAGATACTGAGAAACCTTGGTTGAGTTGGAGCTAGGAATCCTGATTCCTGCTCCTTAGTCTCTCCAATACCCCCCACAGCCCTTGGTGAACTTCAACTAAGCCCTAGATTTTCAGAATAGCACGAATTGAAAACCCTGTTGTACATCATACATTTATCTAATCATTTGTCTCCATATGCTTGATTATATCCTTTAAATTGCAGAATTACATATTTGTCCATAAAAATACCATGATGTAGGTAGATATCATTTCTCTTTTATATAAAATAAAACCTACACTGAGACAAAGCATGTGTTTTTCTCATAGTCACACAGCTACTTCATAGGTGACAAAGCAAGAATTAAGACCCAGATCAGATACACCATAACACCATCTTCACAGATCTACTTTTGTTGTCCAGGGATTCGTTCTAGTATGTTAGAACCATCCGGGCAAAACCTAGTTTCTTGAACCAGGGATTAAGTAAGAGAAAAAGTGTATGGGCAACATTAATTCTATTCCTCATTCTTTTAACTGTGAGTTCTAAAAACTTCCTTTTTGGTTGTACCCATTGTTCTTTCCTCTTAAAAACCCTACTCTTATGATCCCTCTCAAGGAAACTCCTTAACCTTTCTTCCTCTATTTTATCTCCTTACATTGCAATAAGAGAAGCACTGGTGTCTGCCAAGAATAATACAAAATGTAGCAAGCATGCGGTTGTAGTTTTCACTCTTAAGGGTAGGGTTATCAGTGAGAGAAGGAAAAAAGTGAACTTTCAGGTTAAGGGTAGTTCTATTTTCTTAGCTAATGCCTGATTGAAAGTAATGAGATATTTAAGTATTCTACCCAGGAAGCACTGACTCTTATGGAGGACCAAGGTTGAGAGGAGGCAATTGAACCCTAAAGAAAAGAAAATATAGGATGTAGGGGCAGAGGATTAGCATCACGCTAGGAAGGGAGGATATAAATGGTTATTTATAGGTATTCTTTTTTTTTTTTTTCCTCCTATTGATAAGATCTAGGTTGGCTGTATCTTCTGCTTGAGAAAATTCTCCAGGTTTGGACATGGGCCAGAGCTTCTGAATGATCACTTTCATTCACACATTTAGATGCATTTTAATGTAGAGAGTATAAAAGGAAATAGAGTTTACAAGATGTTATTTTTAAAAAAGGCTCAGTGTGACATGAAAAACAGTGATGATGCCACACCAGAAGAAACAAAGCAAAAAGCCATGGGAAAGCTTTGAGCTAACAGTCTGGGTGACCAGCATTCCACACTTACTATTAGGTTGGTGCAAAAGTTATTGCGGTTTTAGCATTGTTTAAATTTGCTGTTTGATATTGGAATACATTCTTAAATGTGGTTATGTTATACATCATTTTAATGTACATTTCTCACTTTATGATTTTTTGATGATGACTTATTACTTGCAGCTTATTTTATATTTATTTTAGACTATGGAAATGAGGATAGACAAAAAGCAAATTAAAGCAATTTTCTTATTTGTGTTCAAAATGGGTCG
Source organism: Propithecus perrieri (assembly GCA_963574695.1). Taxonomy (NCBI): domain Eukaryota; kingdom Metazoa; phylum Chordata; class Mammalia; order Primates; family Indriidae; genus Propithecus; species Propithecus perrieri. Next base: position 27,486 of record CAUYRB010009676.1, read on the forward strand.
CAAAGCAGCAGAGACAATTCACAACATTAACAATCAATTTGGCCCGGGGACCTGCTAATGAATGTATAATGCAGTGGTGGTTCAAGAAGTTTTACAAAGGAGACAAGAGACTTGAAGATGAGGAGCACAGTGGCCAACCATTGGAAGTTGACAATGATCAATTGAGAGTAATCATCAGAGCCATCATCAAAGCTGATCCTCTTCCAACTACACAAGAAGTTGCCAAAGAACTCAACGTAGATCATCCTATGGTCATTTGGCATTTGAAGCAAATTGGAATGGTGAAAAAGCTCAAAAAATGGGTGCCGCATGAGCTGACTGAAAATCAAAAAAAAAAAAAATCATTTTGAAGTGTCATCTTCTCTTATTGTATGCAACAACAAAGAACCATTTCCCAATCACATTGTGATGTGCTATGAAAAGTGGATTTTATATGACAACTGGCGATGACCAGCTCAGTGGTTGGACTAAGAGGAAGCTCCAAAGCACTTCCCAAAGCCAAACTTGCACCAAAAAATGGTCATGGTCACTGTTTGGTGGTCTGCTGCCTGTCTGATCCACTATAGCTGTTTGAATCCAGGTGAAACCATTACATCTGAGAAGTATGCTCAACAAATTGATGAGATGCACCAAAAACTGCAACACCTGTAGCCGGCATTGGTCAACAGAAAGGGCCCAATTCTTCTCCACAACAACGTCTGACCTCATGTCCCACAACCAATGCTTCAAAAGTTGAACAAATTGGGCTACGAAGTTTTGCCTCATCCATCATATTCACCTGACCTCTCGCCAAAGGACTACCACTTCTTCAAGCATCTCAACAACTTTTTGCAGGGAAAACACTTCCACCACCAGCAGGATGCCGAAGATGCTTTCTAAGAGTTTGTCAAATCCCAAAGCATGGATTTTTATGCTACAGGAATAAACAAACTTATTTCTCATTGGCAAAAATGTGTTGATTGTAATGGTTCCTGTTTTGATTAATATAGTTGTGTTTGAGCCTAGTTAAAATGATTTAAAACTCACAGTCCAAAACCACAATTACTTTTGCACCGACCTAAATATTCCAGTTCCCTGTCTAAAGAAGAATAACTTGCTAATTGTCATGGCCCATATCCAAAGGACAGAGACGATGTGAAGGAACAGTTACTAAACACGAAAATTGTAGTGTAGACCTCGATTGTGTTTGGTTCCCATTTCAAAAACAATGGTTAAAACACTTAAGATGTATAATACACAGCTCGAATTGTTTCTCTGTGCCATTACTGAAACACTAGAGATATTTGTGTTTTACCTAAAATGCAATAGAGATGATGAATATTACATAATAAAGATAAGGAAATTGTACACAGACTCAACTATGAAAACTATATGATCATTTCAATAGATGCTGAAATATTCAATAAAATTCAACATTTCTTCATCAGAAAACCTTTGCACAAACTGGGTATGGAAGGAACATACCTCAACAAAATAAAGGCCATATAAGACAAACCCACAGCTAACATCATACGGAACTGGGAAAAATTGAAAGCCTTTTCTCTGAGATCCAGAATAAGACAAGGGTATCCACTTCCACCAATTTTATTCAACATAATACTAGAAGTCCTGGCCAGAGTAATTAAGCAAGAGAAATAAATAAAAGACATCCAAATTGGAAAGGAAGAAATCAAATGACCCTTTTTTGCAGATGGCATGATCCTCCTCTATTTAGGAAAATCTAAAGACTCCATCAAAAAACTGTTAAAAGTGATAAATGAATTCAGTAAAGTTGCAGGACAAAAGAAATCAGCATACAAAAATCTGTAGCATTTCTATACACCAATAGTGTACAATCTAAAAAAGAAAGCAAGAAAGCAATCCCATTTATAATAGCTACAAAAAAGTAAAATATTTAGACATAAATTTAACCAAGAAATGAAAGAGCTCTACAATGAGTGCGATAATATACTTATAAAAGAAATTGAAAAAGACACAAAAAAATGGAAAGATATCCCATGGTCATGGATTGTAAGAATTAATATTGCTAAAGTTTCCATATTACCCAAAGTGATCTACACAGCCAATGAAATTCCTATAAAAACTCCAATGACATTCTTCACAGAAATATAAAAAATAATCCTACCATTTGTATGGAACCATGAAAGACACTGAATAGCCAAAGCAATCCTGAGCAAAAAGAACAAAGTTAGAGACATCGCAACCTGGCTTTAAAATATACTACAACAGTATATTAACCAAAATAGTATGATGCTGGGATAAAAACAGACACATAAACCAATGGAACAGAATAGAGAACCCAGAAATAAATGCACACATTCACAACCAACTCACCAATTCATTTTTGACAAAAGCATCAAGAACAAACACTGGGGAAAGAACAGTCCCTTCAATAAATTGTGCTGGAAAGACTGGAAATCCATATGCAGAAGAAGGAAAATAGACCCCTATCTCTCACCATACACAAAAATGAAATCAATATACATATAAAAGTCTTAAATGTGAGACCTGAAACCATGAAAATACTAGAAGTAAACATTGGAGAAATGCATCAGGACATTGGTCTGGGGAAAGATTTTTTGGGTAAGACCTCAAAAATGAAAGCAATAAAAGCAGAAAGGGGATTGCATCAAGCTAAAAAGCTTCTGTATGGCAAAGGAAACAATCAACAGAGTAAAGAGACAACTCGTAGAAGGTGAGAAAATATTTGCAAACTCCATCTGACAAGGGATTAATAACTAGAATATATAAAGAACTCAAACAAGTCAATAGAAAAAAAATGAACAAAGAATCAGATTTTAAAAATGGACAAATGTCTGCATGGACATTTTACAAAAGAAGAGATACAAATGACCAACAGGTATATTAAAAAATGCTCAATATCACTTATTATCAGAAAAATACAAGTCAAAACTATAAGGAGATGTACTTTCACCCCAGTTAAAATGGCACTATCAAAAAGATAAAAAACAGCAAATGCTGGTGAGGATATGGAGAAAGGGGAATGCTCATACATGATTTGTGGGAATTTAAACTAGTAGAGCAATTATAGAAAACAGTATGAAGGCTCCTCAAAACACTAAAAATGGAACTATCATATGATCTGGCAATCCCATGGCTAAGTATATATCTGAAAGAAAGGAAATTATAGCAAAGACATATCTGCATTTCCATGTTTATTGTAGCACTAGTCACAATAACCAAGATATGGAATCAACCTAAATGTGCAAATATATACACAACGGAATATTATTCGGCGATAAAAAAGATTGAAATCCCATCATCTGCAGCAACATGGATCAACTGGAGGACATTCTGTTAAGTGAAATAAGCCAGGACCAGAAATAAATAAGCCAGGCACATGTTCTCATTCATATGTGGAAGTTAAAAAAATTGATCTCATGGTGGTAGAAAGATGAATGATAAATACCAGAGGCTGGGAAGTGGGAGGGGGGGAGGTTGGAAGAGAGGTTGGTAAGTGGGTACTAAAATACAGTTAGAAAGAAGAAATAAGTTCTAGTGTTCAATAACACAGTAGGGTGATTATAGTCAATAATTTATTGTATACTTCAAAATAGCTAGAAGAGAAGATTTGGAATGTTCCCAACACAAAGAAATTATAAAGTTTGAGGTGATGGATATCCCTATTACCTTAATTTGATCATTACACATGTATTCATGTATCAAAATATCACATGTACCTCATGAATATATACAATTATTATGTACAATTTAAAAAGATGAAGGTTATAACATAAAACAAAATGAGGACGCACTAAAGATACTCCTGGGGAATAATTGTGGGAAATGATGCGAACTTAAAATGAGTCTGTCTTAGCATGGCCAGAGCATTCATGACAAAGCTAAAGAGGGAGTTCTTAACTCACATAATCCAAAAGAAATACTATTTATTAGCACATTTTTCATCCACACCAACATCTGTTGTTTTGGGAGTTTTTGATAAAAGCCATTCTCACTGGAGTTAGGTGATATCTCATTGTGGTTTTCATTTGCATTTCCCTGATAATTAGAGACACTGAGGATTTTTTCATATGCTTATTGGCCATTAGACTATATCTTCTTTTTAAAATCTTCTGTTCATGTCTTTTGCCCACTTTTTAATGGGGTTGTTTGATGTTTTCTTGGTGATTCACTTGAGTTTTTTATAGATGCTGATTATTAGCCTTTATCAGATATATAGCATGTCGATATTTTCTACCATGCTGTAGATTATCTATTCACCCTATTGATTGTCTCCTTGGCTATGCAGAAGCTTTTTAATTTACTCAGGTCCCATTTATTTATTTTTGTTTTCGCTGTGATTGCCTTTGGGGTCTTCTGATAAACAACAGCATTGTAATGGCCAGAGACTTCAATACACCACTGAAGAAATGAGACAGATCCTCCAAGCAGAAAATAAGCAAGAACCAATGGACTTAAATGGAACCCTAGAACAAATGGGTCTAACAGACATTTACAGAACATTCTACCCAAAACCACTGAATATATGTTCCTCAACTCAGAGAACCTTCTCTAAGATTGATCACATTCTAGGCCATAAAACATGCCTCAACAAATTTAAAAAATTAGAAATTCTGCCATATATCTTCACAGACCACAGTAGAATAAAATTAGAAATCAATTTCAACAGAACCACTCAACTCTACACAAAGCCATGAAAATTAAACAACCTATTGCTGAATAGGTATTGGGTCAAGAGGAAATTAAGATGGAAATCAAAAGATTCTTCAGACTAAATGACAAAAGGGACACAAGTTATCAAAATTTGTGGGATTCAGCAAAAGCAGTCTAAGAGGAAAATTCATAGCCATAAATGCCTACATTCAAAAGATAGAAAGATCACAAATCGGCAATCTAATGAATCGTCTCAAGGACTTGGAAAAGGAAGAGCAAACCAATTCCAAACCAAGCAGAAGAAAAGAAATAACTCTGGTCAGAGCAGAACTAAATGAAATTGATAACAAAAGAATTATACAAAAGATTAAGAAACAAAAAGTTTGTTCTTTGAAAAGAGGAATAAAATCCACAGGCCTCTCACTATATTACCAGAAATAGAAAAGAAAGGACCCTAATAAGCTCAATCAGAAATTAAAAAGGTGATATTACAATTGATATCATAGAAATACAAAGTATTATTTGTGAATACTATAAAAATCTCTCTATATATAAACTTAAAAATGTTTAAATGGACAAATTCTAGGAAATACAACCTCCCTAGGCTCAATCAAGAAGAAATAGAACTCCTATACAGACCAATATCAAATAATAAAATTGAAGCAGCAATAAAAAAATCTCCCAATTAAAAAAGTCCCAGACCAGATGGTTTCACAGTCGGATTTTACCAGACATAAAAAGAAGAACTGGTACCTATACTGCAGAAATTATTTCATAACATTGAGAAGGAATCTTCCTCAACTCAGTCTACGAAGCCAATATCATCCTAATACCAAAGCCAGGAAAGAACACAACCAAAAAAATAAATAAATAAAAAAGAAAAAGAAAACTACAGACCAATATCCCTTACAAATATAGATCCAAAAATTCTCAATAAAATCCTAGCAAACTGAACTCAGCTATACATCAAAAAAATAATCCACCATGACCAGGTGGGCTTCATTCCAGAGATGCAAGGATGGTTTGACATACATCAATTTATAAATGTGAATCACCACTTAAATAGAAGCACAAACAAAGACCATATGATCCTCTCAATAAATGCAGAAAAAACATTTGACAAAATTCAGCACCATTTTATGATAAGAACTCTTAGGAAAATAGGCACAGATGGAACATACCTCAATATTATAAAAGCCATATATGACAAACCCACAGCCAATGTCATACTGAATGGGGAAAAACTGAAAGCATTCCCGCTTAGAACTAGAACAAGACAAAGTTGCCCACTGTCACCACTTCTGTTCAACGTAGTGCTGCAAGTCCTAGCCAGAACAATCAGGCAAGAGAAGGAAATTAAGGGTATCCAAATGAAGAAAGAAGAGGTCAAACTATTGTTCTTTGCTGATAATATGATCTTATATCTAGAAAATTCCAAAAATTCTGCCAAGAGACTCCTGGAATTGATTAATAAATTCAGCAAAGTCTCAGGCTACAAAATCAATAGCATTCCTATACACCAACAAGAGTTAAGCTGAGAATCAAATCAGAGACTCAATACCTTTCACAATAGCAACAAAGAAAATAAAATAGCTAGGGATATATTTAGCCAAGGAGGTGAAAGATCTCTACAGGGAGAACTATGAAACACTGAGGAAGGAAATGGCAGAGGATGTAAACAAATGGAAAAAATATGCTCATGGATCAGCAGAATCAACATTGTTAAAATGTCTATTCTACCCAAGGTGATTTACAGATTCAATGCAATCCCCATCAAAGTAGCAATGTCATTTTCTGCAGATCTAGAAAAAATAGTTCTATGCTTTGTATGGAACCAGACAAGGCCCTGAATAGCAAAAACAACCTTAAGCAAAAAGAACAAATTGGGAGGCATCACTTTACCAGACTTCAAGCTATACTACAATACTATAGTAACCAAAACAGCATGGTACTGGCATAAGAACAGAGACCTAGACCAGTGAATCAGAAGAGAGAATCCAGATATAAAACCATCATCATATTGCCATCTGATTTTTCACAAAGCAGACAAAAACATACAATAGGGAAAAGAATCCCTATTCAATAAATGATGCTTGGAAAATTGGATAGCTATGTGTATAATACTGAAACAGATCCACACCTCTCACCATTCACAAAAATGAATTCGTAATGGATAACAGACTTAAACCTAAGGCATGAAACTATAAGAATTCTAGAAGAAGAGACTGGAAAAACTCTGACAGATACTGGCCTAGGCAAAGAATTCATGATGAAGAAATTCTGTAAATCAAATCTACTTAACACATGGAGATAGAATTGTCTGAAATACACATGTGCACATGTGATTTTTAAAATTAAAGCTATTTTAAAAAATCTAACCTAGAATAATAATGTTATATTATATCAAAAGCAAGGCATGAATCTAAATTAAACAGAAAAGTTTGTTTATTTACCTCAACAAACTGTCCCAGTGGAATTTCTATAAGTAATCATGCTGGAATTCTTAAATAGGTCTTTCCCATATGTCTACATGTACTTATTTTGATGTTTTCTTTCTGATATGTTTATGTATATGTAAAAGAAATTTACTGCAGCTAAATAGCAAACTGAAGATACTTTCTATGTTTCCAATCTGCCACACTTTTACATTCCACTAACTTAATTTCCATTTATCACTGACTTCACATCTCTTCTGATTCTTTTGTCTGAATGCCTTGAAATGTTAATTTACAACACTATGTCAAAGTTGCTATTTTCCCTTCAGGGCCTTGTAAGATGATCTCCAAATAAAAATTCCCTTCAGACACCAGCTCTAGACAGGAAGCTACCAGTGGACCTTGTATTTAAAAACCCATATTTCTTGTGCTGGGAGTCACTGTGGGAAACGGAGGGGCGAAGGAGGGGAGAGAGGGAGAGAGAGAGAGAGAGAGAGAGAGAGAGACACTATGTGTATACTTACCTCTAACTTTAAAGGAAGTGGATTGAATTTCCAAACAGCCAGACATTGCTAAAACTTTGGCTTTTGTCCTATTTTCCAAATGATGTTTATCCTTGTGCCCATTATAAAGGATTGCTTTGCCATTTTAATAATCAGATCTGTAAATTTCCACTTAGCATCAAATCCAAACAATCCAATCAGAAGATGACTGACATCCTTGGTTATGCCCCAAAATCTATTAAGCCTGATGTTTTACTTCTCCACTTGCCAAGAGTGAGCATCTTTTACAATCAATTGTTGAGGCAAGTCTGTTCATGGAGGCATCACTAATGTTTAGATAGGAAAGCCTAAGTCATTCAACTGTAGTCATCCTATACCCTCTATGCAGATTGTTGCTATTTTGCAATTAAATTTTTTTCAAGATGAAAATCAGTTGGCTTTCCCTTAAAATATTTGCTAGTGTCTTCTGACCCTGAACAATATAATTTTCTAATTGCAATCAAAATGAAGCTCTGTTTATGTGAGGGAATAAGTTGAGCACCAACAACCGCATAGTCTCTGTAAGAACCTGACTCTGATATGAGCAAAAACAGAACATTCTCCAGTACCCAGAATGTTCACCCTTTGTCCTCAAAACTTACTAGTCCTTCCCAGGATAATTTTCCATTGGAAATGATAGGTATTATTTAATTTGGTTTTATTTTACATTTAGTCATGCAGGCCTTTTACCGCAAGGATTAGAGAAGTTAACAAGAGTATAGTGAGGGATTTAAGTCAATGATATTTGCTTAGTAGGATCATGAAACTTAATGAGACTCTTCAGAACTCTGTGGGAAAGAAGTGCTCGTGGCTATTGGGTAAGAAGACATAAATCTGGGCTACATCAATGTTGTCCCCGAGGTCATCTATAGAAAGCCTTTTCTTACCCTAAATTTTCTGGGAGGAAAATGACAATGAGCACTGTTGTTTACTGAGAATAGAAAGGCCTCCTTTTGGTCTATATTATCTTCCTCTCTGCAATTGTTTCCCATCCCTGCAAATTGTTGTAGTGGAAGAGAGGAAGCCCCTGAAGTAGAGAGAAAAGAAAGAGAATTAAAGCTTTGGGATGAAATATAAAAATCTGTTTGTTTTTTTTTTATGATAGAATAATATCTTTTGGTCATTGATTAGTGTGATTTTCTAGAATCCTTGGTTGTGTCTGTGAAGCCAGAAATGATAATATAGGCAGAATGAACGGTGGACTAGAGAATCAAAAGAAAAAATGTCTATCATTGAGAGACTCTTTCAGTAAAATTATTAAGAGTAGTTTAGGACTAGTAGAAAATTTGAACCCAAGTTAGTAAACAAGTTAGGCAAAAAGCACAAATGTGTTGGAACAGCCTCTATTTAATTAAAACAGATTCTTTATCTTTTGCTTTTGCCTGATAGTCTTCATGTGGGCCAGATACTTTTTTGGAGTCTAGGCCTTCTTATTATTGCTGTTGATATATTCAAGAAAAACCATGTTCAAGACTGAGTCTTTTTCTGGTCATTCCTACTGGTAAACATTGAGTGACAGGAGGTTGTTTAAATTCTTTCATCAGCAGTAATCTCCTAAATAAATGTGTCCCAATTCATTTCAGTTATAGAAGATAAAATTTAATTTTATTAGAACTAACAATGTTCTCTCTAAGGATTTATTGTACATTATACTTTTCTAAAGTTTCTAAGGTTGCAATATCTTTTAGTGAGCAAATAATACTTTCTTCATTGGGTTTCTTCTCTGTGTACAATGAATTGGGTCCAAGATACTTTTTCTTTGTAGTAGAAAAAACAAGACAAGCAAATGAAAATACATACAAAACATGTATCCTCAGTATATATTGAAAATAAACAACTAAACTTTGAAGGAAAATGAAAACAATATGAGAAAACTAATATTGAAAACTATAATCCAAATTTTTTCTTCAGAAATCAAAAAGAAACAAGTTTACAAATTGTAAAATTTCACTGGATACCTGGAAAATTTTTTTCTGGAAAAAATTTTACTTTTATCCAAAAAACCCAATTCTGAGAAATATTATAGTTGATTTATTGATTACAAAAGTAAAGAAAAAATAAACTGTCAAGGTCTTGGGGGGTGGAGGGGCAAAGAGGAAATACTTTAAAAGTGCAAAGAATTAGACTGCCATCAGACTTTTCAAATATAATATAAAAAGTCAGGCAAAAATGGAGCAGGGTTTTATTGAAAAAGAAAAATTTCAATGAAAGAAGTATAACCCAAAAAATTTATATCTAGCCAAAAATTGTTATTTGAGGCCACAAAAAAATTTAATTATAAAATAATTTTGGAAATTCTATATCCATGAGCTCTTCTTAAGGAATCCACTTCATCCAATCAATAGAGAGCTAAGAAAACTTTAGCAAAAGGACTGATATTAAGCAATTGAAGATTTAAATATAAATAAGAATGAGGATTGAAAATTAATGTACAAATGTAATATATTATAACAAAGTGGAAATAATGTACCTAAAATTTTACAGGAGAGGGAAGGGTGAAGGACAAAGGAAAGTAGAATAATCTCAGTAATTGCTTATATGCAATAGGTAGGAACTAAAGGATGCTATTAAAAGTTGAAAAAAAAACAGATAGTAAAAAAAGAAAACATTGGGATAAGAGCATTTTTTAAGTGCTATGAATACAAAGGTAACTACTACAACAAAATACAAACTGCTTATATACAATGATATTGATAATAATAAAAGAGCAAAGAATGTGCATTTAATACAGAAGGGAGCACAGTGAATAAACACATAATGTTAAAAAAGTATGAGAAAATTGACATGAAATATTTAATATATTGGTTAGAACAACAAACGCTAATTGGCTTGGTACCTCTATTAAAAGAAAAAAAAAGACTCATAATATGGCTCAAAAATCAAGGCCCAACTCTATTTTGTATAAAAGAAAAACAGAAAAAAGAAAACAATGCCCCCCCAAAAAATAAGAAATAAAGGGATGGATAAAAGTAGATAAACATATGGAAACAATGTTTTTTATAATGCAGGGAGTAGTGATTGTGATATCAGGCAAAATAAAGTTCAAATCAGAAAGCACCAAACATGACAAAGATGAGCATCTTTCATTCTTAACATCATGGTTCATAGCAAAGATATAACACTTACGTATATCTCTACACCAAATAACACAGCAAACACCTTTATGAAGCAAAAACTGTAATAGATACAAGAGGACATGAATACAAACACTAATAATAGTAGATTTTAATATACTTTTTTTTTTTGAGACAGGATCTCCCTCTCTTGCCTGGGCTAAAGTGCAATGGTGTTATCATAGCTCACTGAAACCTCACACTTCTGGGCTCAAGCAACCCTTCTGTTTCAGCCTCCTGAGTAGCGGGGATTACAGGTGTGCACCACCATGACTGGCTAATTTTTTTATATTTTTGTAAAGGTAGGGTCTTGCTCAGGCTATTCTTGAACTCCTGGCCTCAAGCAGTCCTCCTGCCTTGGCTGCCCAAAGTGCTAGGATTACAGGTGTGAGCCATCATGCCCGGCTAACATACCATTCATAGTCAAGATAGACGAAGTGAGAAAAAAGTATTTTTTTTAACAAAGTGCTACAGAAATACTTAAAGAAAAACTAATGGAAAAAGAAATTAGGACACTAGTTCACAGAAAAAAAGGAATACCAATGGCTTCTAAAGATATGAAAGGATGTTCAATGTTATTAATTATTAAAGAAACTCAAATTAAATAGCAATGAAATAACTTTTGCACCATCAGATTGGAAAAATTGTAAAATATGATAGCTTATCAAACTTTATGGCTTATTAAGTGTGTGATTGTGGTTATATAAATTTGTTTAATTTTGGAAGAAATTGAGGCCATCTTCACTCAAATTTGAACTGCATATATTTTTTGACTCAGTAATTGCATTATGAGTAATTCCACAATGCATTTTCTAACTCACTGTAGAAATAAAGGGGACCAATGCCATCTTATGAGAGAAAAGGAAAAAGATAAAAAGAATAAAATATCCATCAAAGGAAAATTAAGAATTATAAACTATTAAAACATAAACCAGTATTTTAGAAGAATATGATAAATTCTATGTACCTGTGTGGAAAGATTGTAAGATATATTGTTAACCCAAATAAATACCAATAGTTTTTAAGAATATCTAAAAAATGTGTGTGAATGTGTATGTTTGTATATATGAGTGTGTAAAATAAGTGAAAATTTCTAAAAGGATATCCAAGAAACGATTATTCTATATGGAGAGAAAAAAAACTATTTTCCTGTAACATTAATTTCATTCCATTTTACAATGTGCATAGATTATTTTTATAACAATAATAGTAAGAGTTTTTTTAAAAAAACTAGAATCAGTAGTGTTGACTTAATGAAAACAAAGAGGAAAGTAACAAATTATTGGAAATCACTGTGACAAGTAAAGGCTTGGAGTAATTGACTGTGCACTTTCAAATATAGAAAATTGCAGCTAAATCAAGTTCCCAGCCCCTCTTCTGCAAAAGTCTGTGAAGTCTTCTGAGCTTACATCTAAGCAAATGACCCTAAATTGTTGTTCAAGCCTGGAATTGTGGAGTTCTGGTGTTGCAAGGAACCTTTGGGATTATATAATGTAATTCCTTGTTTTATAGACAAGGAGAGTAGAAGACGAAGTGACTTGCCCCAATTCACACACAATCAAAGACAGAGCTAAGACAATAAGGTACTTTTTCTGATTGCTCCATTGGCAGTCTTCCTGCTAAATGATGGGGAATGGCCTATTTGTCATTCATAGAGAAAGTGACCCATCTGCTAATTTAGTAACATTACCAAGTAACTTGTGTTTGCTTTGTTATTCCTCTGCTAATAATTGTGACTATGAGTAATGTTCCATGAGAAGCCAAAGAAAACAGAAAAATAGAGAATAATGAGTTATGTGCCTATCTATGTGTATAGTGAGCTGTGCATAGACATACTTTTATCATCTTGACAGAAATAATTAACCAACTTACCTTTAAAAATTAGGAATGAATTGACTTAAAAATTAAAGTCAAATGAGTTTTGAATAGTCAGGGCCTCAGTCTGAGGTCTTGTCTTCACATGGTCCTAAATGAGAGTATGTAAGATAAAAATGGCCCAGGTGGTTTGACTGGCCAGTGTCCATGATGAGTGTAAATGTCCATAGAGGGCAGGAGATAAATCACAGAAAATCTTTATAATCTGTACAATAACTTTTTTTTGCATATAACCATGATTATTGATAACAGCTTTTGTTTTTTAAAATAATTCTACTTCTTTGAATTTGGTCCTTGTTTTATCTCTAAGAGTATTTATTAAGTGTCTCTAAACCACTTCTGGCCTCTTTCTGTCTTAGTTTCCAAAATTCCTATATGTTTTTAGTCACTTTTGATTTGTGTACATATTTTGTGAATCTCGTGCCTTCAGGAGCCTACCTAGAGACTCAAAACAGTGTCAGATTCAAGTTTTAATTAAACACTTAGCCTGGAAAGTGGGCCCAGCATCAATAAGGTGCTTGTTAACCACCACACAGCTTGTTTTGATTCTTAATGTGGTGATGCTACCAAGATGGATCATGAATCATCATAAATATTGCCTGCCCTTTCAGTAGAATTTCAAAGAAAGAGTAGCAAACGAGGAGCCAACTCAAAATGACCCTGAGCTCCTGCCATCCACGTAAATCCTTATATAAGAAATATTTCAGCACCTCTGCCCCACTCTCCCACATTGAGCTGAGCCTACCCAGAGAGGTAAGAGAGTGGGGAGAGAATGAAGAAAGATGTTTTCTTCCAGAGTCTTTTTCAAGCTTGTGGCAACTGTTAGATGTCATTTTGGATGGTGAGTGCTGATTGATCCAGCTTACATAAATGGAAGCGGCCTCTAATCCAAGCCATCTCTACCAGAATTTTCCCACAATACAAAGTGGCCAAATAAATTAACAAGCATAAGGCAGACATGCTAGACTCATTTGTGGTCTCTTGAGGCACAAATGGGATCACAGTTTCTCTTACTGGGAAGTTAAAATATAATGAATATTCTGGGGCAAAATGCAATACAATATGAAATAAAAATCGATAATAAGACATCCATTGACACATTAATGGAATTGAACTGAGCTTATTCTATCAACTCAACTTTCTTACCAAGTAGAATTTTGTAATGAGGACATAACCTTTTTTCATTTGTCTGTTTTGTTTTACTATGTTTTTGTTTTTTGTTTGCCTTAGTGTTTATATCACATTGCATAAACTAAGATCTTAGGGCCAAACATCATCTTTTAAAAAAAGTTATTATTCAAGCTATTAGATTTTGAGCATGCATGATGTTTAAAAGTGGCTGATTTTTTAAGTGACCTCATTTTCTCTGTTAAACTGTGTTTCTATAAGAGTCACATAAGACTGTTGCCAGTTTTAGTCATGTTGCTGCTTTTATTTTTGCAATTCCTGGGTGAAATAACATGGCTAACACTTCTACAGGCTTAGGACATGTAAGAAACTCTTCCCTAGAACTTTGCAAGCATTAAAATGTTTAACCTTTCCGACCACCCTATGAAGAAGGTACTGTTGTATTTCTCCCTTTACAAATGAAGAAACAGAGGCAAAGAATAGTTAAGCTGCCTGATGAAGGTCACACAGCCAGGACTCATAATCCCTGCTCTAGGGTGACTCTACAGAAAGCAGACTGGGCCTTGACCTAAGGGAGTTTGTTTGTGTTGTTCATACAACAGAGAAGGTAGGGTCAAATGCAGGAATAAAACCACAAGCCCAAATTAGACACTTGGTCATTTATCTTTGCTGCTAGGTGTTCAGATATTTTTCTGAGTGGAGGGAACCTGTGATTTGAGGGCAGTGGCTCTGCTCAATGTAATTTTGCATAATTAGGAGCACTTTTCACAAGAGTCAGAGTAAGCATCAGCAGATGCTTATTAAATCAGTTTATATTTTGAGCCCTCTGTAACTTTATCTTTTGTTGTGTCTACCCTGTTTGCCTGTGCCCATTTGTCCTGGGTTCACATGCCCGTCCGCCTGCATGAGTGCAGTCCTAGCCTTTCCAATTCAGCAATTCTCTGCCACCTATCCAACACTGACATTTGCAAACAGTGCCCTACCACTAGAACTGTTCCTCTCTCCAATTTCATTATTAGTTGGAAAGAGATCAGATTAATGGGACAGCGAATTTAATATTTTACTCTCTGGAAAGTTTTTTGTTATTTTTGATTGTTCTAGAGAAGATTCTGATGAATCTCTTGCACTTGGATTTAAAGCATGAAAGCAAAATGATAAAGGAGAAAAGAGTTAAGAACAAATAACCCCATTAAAAAGTGGGAAAAAGACATGAACAGAAACTTTTCAAAAGAAGACAGTCTAATAGCCAATAAGCATATGAAAAAATGCTCAACATCTCTAATCATCAGAGAAATGGAGATCAAAACCACAATGAGATATCACTTAACTCCTGTGAGAATGGCTTTTATTAAAAAGTCCCAAAACAACAAATGCTGGCATGGATGTGTAGAGATAAGAACACTCATACACTGCTGGTGGGACTGCAAACTAGTACAACCAATATGGAAAGCAGTATGGAGATATCTCAAAGAACTAACAGTAGAACTACCATTTGATCCAGCAATCTCACTACTGGATATTTACCCAAAGGTAAAAAAAGGCATTCTATAAAAAAGACATCTGCATTTGAATGTTCACAGCAGCACAATTCACAGTTGCAAAGAGGTGGAAACAACCCAAGTGCCCATCAATACATGAATGGATTAATGAAATGCGGTACATGTATACGATGGAGTACTAGTCAGCCATAAAAACTGGTGGACTACCTCTTGTATTATCCTGGATTGAGCTGGAGCCCATTCTTCTAAGTGAAGTATCACAAGAATGGAAAAACAAACACCACATGTACTCACCATTAAATTAGTACTAATCAATCAACACTATGTGCACCTATGGAAGTAATATTCATAGGGTGTCAGGCAGGTGGTGGGGTCAGGGAGAAGGGGATGGGTAAATTCACACCTAAACGGATGTGGTATGCAATGTCCGGTGGTTGGGCAAGCTTGAAGCTCTGACTTGGGTGGTGCAAAGGCAATATACGTAATCAAAGCATTTGTACCTCCATAATATTCTGAAATAAAAATAAATAAATAAATAAAAATAAAAGAGGATATTACTGGGAAAAAGAAAAAACAAAAAAAATAAAAAACATCTGTCTAGTTTCTGGAATCAGACAGTGAGGTCACAGCTCTCTACGCTGCCTACATGGTCCAATGCTGATGGCAAGTCCTGCAAAGAAGTCTTAGGACCTTAACTTCCTTTTCATGGCAAATGATCAAACAAGTAATCTGGATCTGACCCTGACTTACTACTCTGTCCCTGCCTCTACGTTTGGCCCTTTCAAGGATGTCATGAGCCAGCTGCACAGCTCTGGTTGTATTTCCCTGAACAGGCAATGCTCCTGGCCTTTGTGGATGCTGTCCCCCTGCCTGGAACATCCTTCCTCTTTCCTTCTCCCCACTAAATCCTTCACCACCCTTTATGTGGAGTGCTTCCAGGGGTAGAACACAGTCTCAATGTGAACTCATCCCTCAAGGCAGCATCAAATGTCTTTCTTCTGTGTTCAAACCAAATGCTTATTTTCTAAATGTTCCCCTAGTGACCAGAGTGCATTTTGCATCATACATTGACAAAGAATTTTCTGTAACTATATATGAAGAGTATAATTTTCACTTTAATTTTGTCACACATACTTTCTCTTTGCCTTATATTTCTAATTTTCTAAATTCAAAGTATTATTTTTCTCAAGCAGTATGAACACGAAATTCTCCTTTATTAAGTCTATGTAAAAAAATAAAGTGGGATTTAAGGAGAATTCTTTTCTTTTACTGCATTTTATAAGGGAGAGAGAGACAGATACTCAAATTGCCTAGAACATTAACTCAAATCTATAATTTATTTTGTCCATTATGAGCTGCTACTGAAGATATTTCTATTATTGATGATGAAATAAGAAATGAAATTTCACAAAAAAATTTCAAATATCATGTATTTTGATTTAATTCTATTCAATACTTATTAAGTATTGACTATAGCCCAGTTACTATTCTAGATATCAGAGATATAGAGCTGAATAAGAAGTTCACAGTGGAGATTAGAAAGGAAAAGTAATGATGAATATGATTATATATTAATATTTTTCCAAATATAAATTTTCAGAAAGCAAAATGAACCTGTAATGAAGACTGATCTATAATTTGATTTTGAAGTCTTTAAGGACTAATTTTTTTCTTGTCATGTTTACAAATTTTCATGATCCTCTATGAATTCTGCTGTCTGTCCCTTTGTAAACAAGAGCCTTTACAGCCTGGCTAATCACAGATACTTGAGGTGGAAAGTGCAAGAAGATATTAGGAATGAAAACTAGAGTAAAAGCAAAATATGGGTCAGTGAGAGAAATGGTTGACAAAACTTCTGTGCCCTAATTAAGGTCGTTAATGAGACTCTATTATTGCACATGCACCAAAGCAACTTGAGATGTGGCTCCTGCATGCTTTGTGTCAGATGGGTTATTAGGTTATTTTAAGAGCATAAGAGAAAAAGAAGGAAAGGAAACCAGGTTAGGGAAAAAATGACAAGTGTGAGAGGAAGGAAGGGAGGGAGGAAGGAAGAAAAGATCTCTTAGGAGACACACGCTTGTAATATATCCCTTCATCTTAGGGTCCATACTTTCTGTTGAGCCCACATCTAACTCTTAGTTCTCTCACATTATCACTACTAAACTCTTCTCAGAAATTTCTCCTCTTTTTGGCAGTCTTAATGTTGAATTTTCTTCTCTATACTATGGTGCAAATAGATAAGCCTAACTGGAGCCTATTTGTTCAAGTGGTTTGGAACAAATCACATATGATGCCCTCTTCCACAGAGACATGGCTAAACATTAGATCATTCTCTCCTCTGTTTACTGAAGTTTTGAAGTCACTCAAGCAGCAGGTGTAGCCACTCTTAGAGAGTGCAAGAGGCACTTCTCCCCAGTTGTATTAATGTTTTCATTCCATATCCTGTGTGTATTGGTTAGCCCTTGCCAAGTATAATACTCTTCTTTTGTATAGAAAACCATTTTCAACCTTAGTATCTATCTGAGAGTAACCTAAGAACTTCTAGAAAGTATGCTAACTTTGCCAAAGTGAACATATTTTCCTAGGAAGCAATATTTACAGAGGTTTCTTACACTTAGATTTTTAGATGCCTTTTTTATTAGTGGAATTTATTAGAAAAAAATCATGAGAAGTGTAGTTTGGTAGTTTAATATTCAGAGAGATGTGTCAGAGTAACTGAGAATTTGGCAATGTTTCAAGAAGATAAACTGCTTTATTGAAACAAAAAGTGTGTCATTAGAACTAGTAGAATGTCAAGGTCCACTCATAGAAATAAGATAAACATAATCAAGTTAATAGATCTTGGTCTCTAGTTACAACATGCTCCACCCTGCTCAGATTCTATTTATGAAAGTCTATATTCCCCTGGTTTAGGAGAGGATTAATCCCACAACCTGTGGTTGCTTTTGACCTGTGTATGGAGACAAGTGGCCACAGCTGTGGAGACTGGCAGGCCAGAGTGGCAGGAAATCAATCATAATTCTTCGTGTAAAATAAAGCTAATCCACATATGCTATGGCCATCACAGTCTCTCAGATACCCTGGAAAGGACTATCAATAAAGTCATTCTAATATACATACTGGAATTAGACCTGGACAATCTAAGAGTTCATTTTAGTATATAGGAGTAGCAAGGCATGAACAACCTTGGCTAAGAAATGAGGATGACTTCACCAAGGGAAGGGGAATCAAATGTAACTTTAATCAATAAAGTACACATATTTCATATGAGCTCTATTAACACAATGCTTTGAATATGGCGTATCAGTTTATTATTTGGACAAAATTCTGAACCTGCTGTCCTTCTACAGTATGAAATTTTATGAAATTCATTTCTTGGCTTTCATTACCATTAGGACCAAAAAAATGCAACAGAAAAATTTAAAAGAGAGATAAAGTGACTTGCAATGTTTTACCATTTCAAATGCAATAAATATTTCTTGTTTCTTCCAGTTGTTCTTGTACTCTGGGCAGCTTTTGCCACCTCCAGACTTTGTAAGATTTTTTTTGACCATTCTTCAGAAATTATGACACCCTTTTACAGTAGACATCATTTTATTTTGTAAGTATGAAAATTTGATTAAATAGGTTATGACATTAACATGAATGCTTAAGTGAGCTTAAAGAAATACAACCTTATTATTAAATGATAATAAGCATTTTCATATCTATTTTGGATTCATTTTTCTTTAATATAAAAATCCTGACCAAATGTTAATATGAAACAGAGCAACTGGTCCAATCATGGATATTATAATCACAGGCAGAATTTACTTAAATAAGAATATAAAATATAAATGAAATCATCAATATGACATAAAACATAAGCATAATATAAAAAAATTAATTGTTTTAATTCACTTTTTTCCAGCAAAATTATATGGTACCCACTATATCCCAGATCCTATTACTGCCCTGCATATATCCTTCTCATAACTTCTCATTATCATTAGAATAAACTCCAATTTTCTTACCATTTTCCCCAAGATCTAAGCTGAACACATGCTTCTCTCTGACTCACACAGAGATCTCACTTCTGTTTCTATAAATCCCCCATTTCCAGAGTTTTCACTTACTGTTACATCTCTTGGCAACACTCTTCACCTCCCCAACCCCTCCTCCAACCTCCACTCCATAGATGATGGATTCTTTTTCATATTTTGCAACTAAATTTAAATGCCACTTCCTCAAAGTGGCCTTCTTGATCCACCTTATTTAATTTCTATATAGCTTTCATTAATTGAATGTTTTTCTGTTAATAATTTACTTGTATATTTTTTGTCTTTCTCTGCTTTGGCAAGGAGAAGAATTTGTGGATTTTTTATATGTTGTATCCTGAATCAATACCTATAATAGTGCCTGTCACAAAGTAGATTTGGGAGATGCTGGGATATAATTATAAATGTAGAGTTATAAGTTGGGAGTCTTAACAGAATTTATGATTTCTAATGAACAAGAAACAGTTTTCAAAGACATCCACACTAAGGTATATTGGTTTTTTGTTTTCTTATTTGTTTTGTTTATTGACAGCACCATCCAATATTGCCATATGAACACATGGTTTCATATGTATAGTCAGAGCTCTGACATTATTCTTGAGTAAGTGAATTTATCCACATACCAAAGTAGAAGAAAAATATGCAGTCTATATATATTGCAGAAAAAGATAACATTCAGGTTTGGATGTTTTGAAGAAAATTATGATAGATGTACAATGTTTCATTATTTCTTGCAAGCAAATATCTTTATTCTCGGTTGCCAATTTTTTAATAACCAAGTAATGCCCACATTTTAAAAATTGCAAGTTTTTTGGGAAAGTGTTTTTACTTTGTCATCTTAAAGTTACATACATTATATGGGTCACTATAATGTTTATATTGAGTTAATAATTATGAAATACTAAGTACCTATCCTTATATTGTTGGATCTCCGAGCATTTTTTTAGATGTAGGTCTTAATATTATTATTTTTGAGAGGAGAATAAGAGAATCGGGAAATAGTAATAATCAAAATATTGTATAATCCTAGCTCTCTGGGAGGCCGAGGCAGGAGGAGCACTTAATCTAAGGAGTTTGAGACCAGCCTGAGCAAGAGTGAGACCACGTCTCTACACAAAATAAAAAAATCAGCTGGGCATGCACCTGTAGTCCCAGCTACTCAGGAGGCTGAGACAGGAGGATTGCTTGAGTCAGGAGTTAGAGACTGCAGTGAGCTATGATGACACCACTGTACTCTAGCAGGGGCAACAGAGTGAGACTGTCTCAAAAAAAAAAAAAAATTGCTACTTTATACATTGAGCAGTTTATGGTTGAAGTTGTATCTGTAGTAATAGTAATAAAAAAACCTTTATTTAAACGTTTACATTTTGATTTAACAATATAGAAACAAATCAAATATAGAAACAATATAGAAATCAAATATCAAACATGTTTCTAAACTTCTCTCATTTTCCCATCCTTAGGAATGAGAATTCAGCAGCTTTCCAAAAAAAAAAAAAAAAAAAAAAAATACAAGTATGTAATTAAGCTATTTTTTAAAAATTTTTTTTAAATTCTCTAATTTTCCCAACCATTTGAATTTTTATTCCGCCTGCTTACAAAAAAAAAAAAAAAAAAAAAATCCAAGTATGTAATTAAGCTATTTTTTAAAACTTTTTTTGTCACTCTTCACATAGTTGTTTTTATAAAATCATATTTTTGCTCATGTTTTTTTCCTCTGTTATTTGCTTTCTTATTCTATCTCTACCTTCTAACACTTACTTGAAACTCTATCATTTCTATGTGGAAAGTATTTCCTTAATTCCTCCAAGGGATTATGATTGTTGGCTCAGTCCTCATAGCACCAGATGCATTTCCACATTCTTGCCCTGTCTGACTCTGTTTTGTGTGTTTGTCATGAATAATAAATTTTAAGATGCCCGAGCAGGTAGTGTTTTTCATCCATCTTTGCATCCCCGTAGCACCTAGCATAGATTCTGGGACATGGTGGTGTTCAGTAAATCTTTCATGAATCCAATGTCTCTATGACTTAAATTTGAAGAGCAATGTAAAAAAGGTCAATCTTGAGAACCAGCTGGGGAGAACCAGTTATGTTTGACAAATGCAGCACCAGCAAATACGGTTTCTCTTATGAATAAAACATTTAAATTTTGCTTCTTGATGTCAATAAGAGGAAAAAAAATCAAAAATTTAAGCCAATAAAATATTAATAAGAGAATTGAACATTACAGTTGATTTCATCTTATATCATAGCATATTAAAATATAAAACAACTTAAATGTCCACAAAACAGTTTAATGCCTTAGTGACTTATGAAAGAAATTTCAAGTCAGATGAAGTAATTCTTTTTCAGAACAATGTTCCTGCTATTTATTTCTCATTTTGTTTGTTAAATTGCATGTAGTATAAACAAGAAAATTTTTTTTTCCTCTTTAGACATCAGTTTGCCAAATGCACAGGTGAATAAAATCCAAGCCTTTCCCTTGGACTTTAGATGGAGCATAAAGCCAAGGTCAAATGCTTTACTCAGAAAATGACTGAAGGAAAAAACTAATATCTAAAATTTAAAAGTGTTCGAAGATTTATCTCAAACCTTAGATATTTAGGGATTCACATGGTTCTCAAAGTGTTCATTTAAGATTCATGTTAGAGAAATATTATGATCAAATAAAATGAGCAAGACTAGGATGTCTTGAAGTGATATCATGATAAAGGGTCGGGGGGGGGACATCTACATGGAGGCCTGAACATTCCATAATATTAAAGGTGATATCAAATGAAAACTCAGGGATGGGGACATTGAGAAAGTCAAAAGATGGATCCTTGAGTGCAGTCTTTTGACTGAATCCAAAGTTTATTGAACAAATCCTTTTAATAAAGGGATTTGTTCTGTGAAGTTTGGATTTGGTCAAGGGGCCGCACTTGGGGATCTGAAAGGCCATATGTGCCCTTGAGGACACAGGTTCCCCACCCCTGAATGGACTCATCGAATGGCAAAATGGTAAAATCAGTTATCTGGTCAAATAAATCAGTTTTTTGTAAGAACTGGCAATCAATGGGTTCTTCAGTGTGGGCAATAGGCTCAATATTTCTTCATCAATCTTCAACATTGAATTGATTCTGTACCTTTGTTTATGAAACAGTTTGATAATAAATGAAATAAATGAAATCATTAAAGTAAGTTATAAATGTTAGAAAATTATTCCTTCATCCAGAGTGACTACTGTAAGCAAAATGCCATTTTATTATAGTTAATAATTAAATTAATGTTTTACCACCTCTCACCTTAATATACTAAATAGACTATTTTAGGAAATAGTCCTTGTAAGCTCTGATGTTTTCCCCTTTTTTGCCATTTTGTCATCACTTTAATTTATATTTGCATCATGTCTCTCCCGGATTTCCATAAAAAGCACACCTTTGTTCAAACATTACTCCATATTGTTACTGGAGTTTTCTTTCTTAACATTCAAATATAATATCACTCCTCTGTTTAAAATTTGACTGCCTCTCCCCCGCTCCCCCATAAACTACATTCAGAATAAAGAACAAACTTTCAGGCACAGCAATTATCCCTACTAACTCTTCCTTGTAGCTGCACTAACTCATTTACTATTTTATGGAAATATTGATTGAGCATGTCTTATCTTTCAAATACTACACTTATGTCTATACGCATTGTCATATTTATTTCTTGTAGTGGATACTTTTGATGCCCCAGCTATGTCCCCTTTATTGACTCAGGTACCACCCCAGGTGCTATGAGAGAGGGCTGCTAACAGCTAAGAGAGACATGTCCTCCATCAAATGGTAGCCACCTTATCCTGGAGGTTACATGCTGCTTGCTGTTCACTCTCACCCCTCGTCTCACCCATAGCCAATGACTGACTGACTGACTGACTGACTAGGGTTACAAAAGCCAGCCACCTTACCTCAGAGCAGGACCAACTCTAGATATTTCATGCTCCTAAGCTTTGCATGGGAGACCAAGGCTGAAGCTTATCTCAAGTTGAGAACATATTCTTGCTTAGCTTATATTTTTCTTTCTTATCCATGCTTTCCATTCCCCTTTTGAAAACACTCTTGCTACCAAATTCTGGCACAAGAACCTGCCTCTCAGGCTCTGCCTCTAGAAAACTCAATCTAAGATATTCTTCAGATGAACTTTGTGAAGGTGGTATTACTACTGACATTTTATAGATAAAAACAATTGAAGTTTAAAAAGAATGTTACTTATTCCTCTGTTCTTTCATAATAATAAATTATTTCAAAATAATCGATAAATTATTATAGTGGGTCACAAGTACAAATGACTTCAGAGTTCAGGCAGATAACATGCACATCAATAGGCCCAGGTATAAGATAATATACCAGTGAGTAGTTGAAACTGAATCTCAGATCACCACAAAATATATAGAGATTTTATTTTGTTTTCTAAAAACACTATCTATGTGCCCAAATTGACCTTTGGACTATGAGTTAGTAATTTCAGTTGCATAGTCCCAAATGGATGGGGGATATATTTTGATATATTTTCTCTACTCTGGACACTAGACTAAATGACTTAGTATGTGATCTGTTTGAGCCTCCACTGTGCTATGTAGACAAGATATTTTGGGTAGACAGATATCAGTGGTTGTGTTTCTATAGCTGTTATCTTTCCCCTTTGCCCTTGCTGGCAGAGCTTACTTTGGACCATAATGGCTGACAATGGCAGACTCATTCCTAGCCCTCTTGTGGCTAGTGATTACCATGTGATGCTGTTCTTTCCTTTGGAATTCTAGGAATAATTCTCCTCCCTGATTAAAAATAAAATCACAAAGATGTCCAATAAGAAAGTGCAACCCACAATTCCTGGATTTTCTGTGAGAATGTGATACACAGGCTACTGTATCTATCTTGTGACCACAGCGCTTGACACTGATGGCACAATGAGGATAGGGTGAGGAGTGGAGAGATAGGAAGAGTCAAAGCATTCGATGATGAAGATAAACACGGGCGCTGAATCAACTCTGAGGCTCCTTCCATCAGATTTCTTGTTATGGAAACCAAAAATATAAAACACTTTTGTTTCAGCCACTTTTCATTAGTGTTCTATTACTTCTAGAAGAAAGCATCCTAATTGATACGATGGGAGAAAAGTAAGCCTCAAAGAATTTTGGTAGCTTGACCAATTTTATATAGGTAGCAAGTAACAGTGTTAGCATTTAGACTCAGGTCACCTGACACATCTGTGTGGAGAATTTTTCCTTCCATAGAATGTAATGTTTATGAAGGCTTTCACTGTTTTGTACAGTTTTCATTAGGCTTCTTTTAAATGCTACGTTGGCCAACTGGTTCAAAACATATGGATTACGGATTTCTCAGTGAAATAATATTCATGGAGAAAGATTTTCATTAAAGTATTGGGGATGAATATCCAGCTTATTTTTATGCACTATAAAATGAAAATGAATCTTCATTATCTGAAGTAGTTGGATCTCAAAAATAGCATGCCTTCCTACCTCCTGTTCACATTTTCTTTCAGAAGAAAAATGGAAATATTCTATGTGAATAAAGAGCAACATAGTTTGATTTGGATATTGATTTTCAGTACATACGTGCTATTTTCTATATTCAGGAGATTTTCAAAAGGCAAATTTAAGTTATCTGGAAAGTTTATCCTTCTACTTCAGAATATGCAGTACATAGAAAAAGTGGAGACAGGAATATTTTCCTGAAAATAAAAGTCTCTAAATTGTCTATGGGAAGTAAACACGTATAGATTCAAATAGAACTTTGTATGAAATAACCATTGGAGACATTTGCATCAAGGAATATTTTTCACCATTGAGAGGTTTTCTGATTAAAAGTTTGAGTTTAAAAGAGTGAGTGAAGTTTATAATCAACTTTGCATTACAGAGAACTTTTATCTATAGATTGTAAAACGCTTACTGGTTCTTTCCAAAAGATACCTCTGAATTAGGCTTGACAATGATGGTCTTATTACTACAGTGAAATGACCTTCTAATATATCACAGAAAATCACCACTGCAGTGAAAAAAAAATTAAAAAGCCAGAAAAGCATAAATACCCAAGGGGAAATAATTTAGAAGAAAGATATCTGTTACCAAAATCAAATCAAATAAGAGCAAATGAAGTATAAACAGTTGATTATATTTTTAAGAAATCAGTTATTTCCCAATCAAAAAGTAGGAACTATTTTTCCTTCAGGAATATATCAGGACAATTTGAAATGTTTCAAACTGGTTTATTCGATAAAACTGTAAGACTCTTTTTATAGTTCTTTGCAATTTAAAATGGATTACCATGTGCATTTTCTCATTTGATTGTTACAATTTTCCTGTAAGGTATATAGGCTAAAGATTATTATCTCATTACTTTATAGGTTAGGAAACAGAGACAGAAAAAGAATACTTGTCTAGGATCACATGTAGTAACTGGAAGGTTTTCATCCAAACACTAGAGTTCTATTCTACTGTTTTTATAAATGACACTGTACGAAATTCTAAAGAATGGAGCTTGAAAAGAATATAGAGTTTTCTGTAGTTTCCTAATTTGTATTGTTAAGTAAGAGAAGGTTTTTCTTTAATATTTCAGGGATTTTACATTTTTATTATTATAGAGGAATACAGAGGACTAAAAATAAAGTTGCCTCTCCTAAAATTGAAAAAGAAGAAGGACAACTAATAAGAGATAAAATTCTTTAATAAACTAGAAATATTTTATATCTTGATCTGAGTGATAATTACACAGGGTATAGGCATGTGAAAATTATCAAAATGTATATTTAATATTAGTACACTTTACTGGTTAGTGTACTTTACTGTGTAACTTTTATCTCAATAAAAAGATAAAAATATGTACATAAATGCATTTATGCATATATGTGTACATGTTCAGTCACATCTACAATGATGCCACTCATACAGTAGAATTTTCTGTATATAAAATTAATGTTGCAGTGGCACTTTTATCTAATGCTTACTTTGTTCTGTAAGTACAAAGAAAATTTACTGTTTCTTAGATTGTATGTACAATAATCTGTTCAAGAAGAATATAAAATCTATTATTAGTCATCAATAAAATGGTTGAATTCCACAATCATATCTTTTTTGGAATTGTTTGTATCATCTACTTCTAATGCCTAGAGGACCAATGGTCATAAAGAAGATATTCAATAAATATACGCCTATTGATCAAGTGAAAGAAACTTCAAAAATACACGGTATGCCTTTAACGAATCATCTAAGCTCCATTGCTCTCTCCCACCATACCTGGACTACATCCTAACTTGATGTGATTCTTGGCTGACCAAGTGACCAGATCTTCCTTGAACAATCCCCCTTCATTTTCCAAAGCTTTCCATAAAGCTATGCCAGCTTGTCTCAACAAAGTATATGTGCATACAGTCACCATCTTGACTCTTATCTGTGAAGTGATCTCAGATAGCTGTAAGAAGGAGATGAGTAAAGGATGTGTGTGTGTATGCTGCTTGGCAGTGAATTGATGACAAATAACAGGTAATGCACTAGATATTTATATATCTCACTAAATCTTCACAACACTACAAGATAAGAATTAATGTCAAAGTAATTAAAAATTATGCCAACATTTCATTTTGAAGTAAGTTGAGAAGAGAAAGCAAGCTTGCCTCACTCTGAAGAATGTTCTGCTGTAATTTTGTCATCCTTCTTATTTTCAATCTGCTAGAATTATAGAACTTTAAGGGAACTTTGCAGTTACCTCGTCATATATATGTGTTTATTCCTATAGACTCCTTAGAATATAATCATGTATCCTCATCAAGGTGAATTGCTCATTTTTCCACAGTTAACAAAATAATCAAACTAAAATGTAAATCTCCCAGTTACTATTAGAAAAGGATTTCTTTTATAAGAAGCACTAAAATGCTAAATGCCCATCCAATAATGCATTACCTCTCCCAAGAGCTAGTAACAATTTAAAAAAAAAGACTCTTGGAAATAAAAAAAAAATACAAATGTGAAGTAAAAAATCTTTAATGGTACTATAATTCTTTTCCTCCCTTATAAGTATCATAGCCTTTTTTAAAACTATATTTTAATCATTTGTATTTTCTCATTTCCCATATTAGATATGCTTTCAAAGTGGGAGCTCT
This sequence comes from Propithecus perrieri, assembly GCA_963574695.1. Taxonomy (NCBI): domain Eukaryota; kingdom Metazoa; phylum Chordata; class Mammalia; order Primates; family Indriidae; genus Propithecus; species Propithecus perrieri. The sequence goes on from CAUYRB010009676.1 coordinate 54,890, forward strand.
GTTCTTTCTTTGTTTATTGTTTGTTTTTGGTTTTGCTTTTTAATTCTAGAGTAGGCTTGGTACATACTAGGTGCTCAATACTGTTTGCTGAACAAATGAAGAATTAATGGTCTATTGGATGGAAAGTGGTATTTCAGTCACCACGATCATCAGTGAATTTATTATTTATTTTTATCCAAGGAAGATTTTTGGGCTCCCTTGAAAATATCACTTGTGTGACAGTCTACTTAAACTATAGGTAAGGATGGCAGCCTGGGTAGAAATAAGTCTGTCATCCCCAGAGTGACTACCAATCATTATAAAAAGTATGTGTGCACCACTCCAAAGGAGAAAGATACAGCACCTTCATTCATTGTGTTTCATTCCAAAAAAGAAAGTTGGTTAAACAACTCAAAATGTTAGCCAAAACACACATCTCAGTTTTAATTGGCTTGTGTGATCAACCCTTTGGGAAATATTATTAGATTCTGCTGTAATTCATTTTTTTTGTTATTTTATTAGAGTAGCTTTTTTTTAAAATCTCAAGTGGGGGGGGGAAACCCCTGCCTGTTCCTTCTACTTTGCTTATTAATGGCCAGATATATCCTTCTCTTCTTAATAATCAATGCTAAATGTGTCCTTAGAGGTCTAGCCTAATAAGATCAGATGCAAGGCCAAAGTGAATTTTTTTTTCCATTAGTGAGTGTGTTTGCTGAATAGAAGACATGGAAGACGCTGTGTGGATTTGAAGTTATGGATGTAGATGTAGGAAATTGTCAAAGGAATTAAACAGATTTCATTAGCTGGAAGTGACCGAAGGGTTTTTTTTGTTCCCATTACAATAACAGTAAGATCATAAGTCTGATTGAGAATTCATATTGCATATTTGTTAGATTTAATTATAAAAGGTAGTTTGTCAATTCAGTGGCAAATTTTATCAAATGCTATCACTATCTGAAATGACACTGGCAATCTATGAAATGTTTGCACTATACATCCCTGAAGGTAGATGCCTGGCTCTTGTGGTCACCAGGAAAAATATTAATGCATAGCCTCATTAGAGAAGAAGAAAAATGGATGACTGGGTCTATAAAATTAAATTATCTGGTAGATTAATTATTTTCCTTTTTTATGGTTAGCAAGTGCTCTTACCAAAAAAAAAAAAAAAAAAAAAAAACCAAGTATATATCAGTGAACTACACTGCTAAGAGGAGAAACCAATCAAAGCCCCCCACCCATTCCCTAAAATAATAAAAAGAGAGAGATTATGTCATGGGATTTTCTTTCTAGAAGATGAAGAGCTGCTCTCTTCAAGGTCCCTGTATACCCTTCTGATGGCCAGTATTCAGGTTACCTCTTTCTAGCTCTGATGTTCACTGAGGACTCTAATTTCATCTGAGTGCACTCAGAGCACTTTGGCAGCTTGAGAATGTGCTTTCTTTATTCTGATCTGCAAACTTCCAACATGGGGACCCCCTAAACCCACAACTTTAGGCTGTGCTACAGTACAGGAAGAAAGTGCCGCTACCCCAGTACGAATAAGAAAGGACATTTCTTAACTGTCTCTTGTTATAAGAACAATCTAGGATTGTACAAAATATGTTTTCTCTCTGGTCTGCCCACTCAAGATGTCAATATGTTTACTAAAATTGTCATGCATGATTTATTTGGGTCCAAAATCTACCAATACAAATACTTGAAAGTGTCTTCTATTTTGTTTAATTTGTAACTTCATAGGACTTTTTTTTTCCAGAATGATGTAAAACTATACCATGAAATGTGAATTATATATAGCTTTCAGTATAGCTACTTTTATAATTATGGTACAAGAATATTTTGATATTCATTTCCCATGGTGTTTTAATGGTATTGCCACATCTTCATAAGCAAATAGTTAAAATCTTTGGTCTGCTATAGCTAAGAGTCTTTTTTTTTTTAAGCATAATTTCCATGTAATTGTTTTTTCCAGAGGGTAGTTTTTCTTCAGTCTTTGAAGACTCAGCTCCTTAAATGGCTTTGGTGGAGGTCAGAGGACAGTACATTGGGTCTAAATTGGGTGAGGGTGTTTGGTCCTTCCAGTCTTCATAAGAATGATTCCTGATTACCTTGCTGTGAATGGCACTACTCATGCAGTAGTGTAGATGCACATACAGCTTGGGAAGGGTGCAAGCATCGAGGATACGAGCTTCAGAAATGTCCTTCATGGCTGCAGCATCTACCATGTGAACTTCTTAATGGCCTTGCCCTTGGGCACACACTGGGCACAGATGGCAGCAAATAGGCTGCATTTGGCCGTGACCCTTTTTGACATGACTGTTGTTCCTTCTTTTCTTTGTCATCATGGAAGAAAGGATTCAGGAGAAGAGAGTCTTTTTTCTGACTTAAATCACGTCCTCCTTCTCCTTCTTCTTTCCAATTTATGTAGGTATTCTTTTATACACAGGTATGTGTACATGTGTCCTGTGTATAAGGGTTTCTTGTACTGGTGTCTTTATTACAACTGGTGGAACAGCTCTATTTGTATGTCTGTTTAAAGTTGATGGTCCCTTCTATCCAAAGTTTTATGATTAATTTGAAAACAAAAAGAATATAGAATATTGTATCTGTAGTGATGCCAAGAACATTGATAGCAAAGGGGGTAATTGAGTAAAGAGGCGGAGGTAAGGAAACAAATGTTACTAGACTGGAAAGTATGTGGTTGCGGGATGGAGAGAAACATTGGACCTATGAAAAGGCAGGCTGAAGACAGATTGGACAAACTTTACATGTAGGGGTGATTTCAAATATTTCTACACAATTGTAGATCTTTGAGAAATAAAGGGCCTGCCTTAGATTTTTGCTTGAAAAAAAATTTCAAATTCATTGACAGTAAGACTCTACCAGTTTGTCTTCGTATCTTTAAGTGTCTGGGAAACTAAGGGCAGATAGATGAGAAGAATATAGATTAAAGCAAATGCTGATTACAGATTATAGTTTGAAAGACTTAAGAGGAAGGCCAATTAAGATGAGCTAACAGAAACGTATGCAAGTATGAGTGAACATCTTAACCAGCAAAGAAATAATATTTGGCAACTGATAGGGAAAGGTGAGAGAGGATATCGTAGCTGTTCAGGATGCTATAACAAAATACCATGAACTGGGTGGCTTTGGCTAAAACAACAGAAATTTATTTTCTCACAGTTCTAGAGGCTAGGGAGTCCAAGATGAAGGTGCCAGTGGATTTGGTTTCTGGGAAGGGTTTTCTTCCTGATTTGCAGACAACCTCCTTCTGAGTGTGTCTTCATGTGGCAAAAAGAGAGGGAACAAACTCTCTGGTGTCTTTTCTCATAAGAGTACTAATCCTGTCAGATCAAGGTTCCATACTTATACCTCATTTAATATTAATTCCCTCCATATAAGACCTGTCTCCAAATACAGTCCCATTGTGGGTTGTGTCCCTTTAAAACATGTTAATTTTAAGGGGACACAATTCAGTCCATTGCAGGTAGGATAAAACCTAATCTGGCTGGTCTCTCTTCAATCCTCTTCTGTATTACAAAAACCCAAAATTTGAAGTCATATATATAAGGCTTAGCAGTTTATTCTCATTTTCCCGATACTAGAAAAAAACTCTTTAACCAATATTTTAAAACCTGTGTATTTTAACACTGGAAAGACTCTTGCGTAGCACAAAAACAGGTGTTATAAGTATTGAAAAAAATAGAATACATTTTCAGGAAATTAAGAGGCAGAAGAATTCTCTTTTCTGTGTTAAATTTCTCCCTCTGTCCTGGCAGTTCCTCCTCTGTTTATATCCCCCTACTGGGCTAAGCTGGAAACTCCACGAAGACTGGTTTTTAGGCAGAGATGGAGTGGTCTTCTAGCTCCATAATGCAGGAAAACTGCCTGCAATTTTTCATTCCCATGTTCCATCAAGTCTACGTAGAAGGAGTCTGGAAGTTCAGACAGTGTATGGTTTTAAAACCCCAAATGAGAAATGCCTGTTAGTCACCTGGGAAAGTTCAAAGAGAGGATTTGAATCCTTTGGTTGCATCCTTCCAGGCCAGGTATCATCTGGTGGGCCAAAAAATCATGCCTAGTGTCACAGCCCAGTTTGTCCTGACACCTTTGCTTCTCCACTTCCTCATCCTCTGTCTTATTAGGAGGGGAGCGATGGAAGTGCCTGGGATAGAAACAAGTAAGCAGCTGGTGGTATGGTTTTGAAGCACATTCTCAAAGCTAAATGCTAGTCCCCATTTCCAAAATCTCTGGCTCAAAGTAAATGACAGTTGGGCTATTTCATTCTAGGCTTAATTCAGTATATATGGGTCCAAGCTATTCAAAATGCTAAGTTGTAGAATTCTGCATTCTTTCAAATATAGGACACACGATTCTATCTCTGATCTTGTATATAAACAGCAAGCAATGTGACAGTTTCCTCAACAGCTCTACTGTCATTTCACATGATCTACATTTTTCAGACCTTCTAACACTTTAATTATTCATAGAATTTTCATAATTTAAAGGTGTGATATTGTGCAATACGCAAAGCTGTTCATCTGGTGGCTCTGTACATACCTTCTTTCTCTATTTCCAGGAATTTAAACTGGCGCGAGCTGCTAATTGAGAATCAATTGTGGGAAAATGAATCAGTCATCTTTACATTTCATCTGATCTTGGACATAGAGGTACATTTTTACTAAGTGAGCATTTATTTCCAATATCTTGATTCCCCCAGGATAAGATGTAGGTTGCTAGAATAGCTAATTTGTACTTATTGCATCAATTGATCAATTCTTTGCTACTTGATACAGAAATTATACTACAGTGAATATCAATATAACTAAATTTTCATTTTTCTTCCTGCTGTTTGTTGGCCTATGATTGCATGATTGGTTGGGGGAAACACTGGAAGAACATGTGGCAATTTGGGAATTATCACCTTGAATCTTGATACATAAGCCATGCATTCAGTCCTGAATACATATTGCTTGTATATTTTACAACAATTTGTTTCCTATTATTATTAAGCACAGTTTGATATATAGAGAAATATTATATGAGAGAGTATTTAAATTAAACATAAAGTAAATTGTCCAGAATATTTGTCTCCTTTTACCAGAAGAAAACAGATTATTTAATTTGAATCTGACTATGTCACCAGTAGTTTTTATTTCCAAAATTAAAGTCTGAGGATCAGCACAATTCTAGTCATGTCATCCCCTTCTTGATGGACTCTGCCCTGCTTACTGGAGTGGTTAGAGTGAAAGCTTAATTAAAGGTAAAAGATGAGGAAGTGAAGCACAGAGTATTTATAATTCTGTTGAAAAATATTTTATAAAGAGAAGAAAGTAGGTAGTATCTCTAAGGGATGTAGGATCAAGTGGGCTTTTGCTTTACTTTGCTTGCTTTGTTTTGATTTTTTAAAATTTTGTTTTTTATTTAAGATGAGCTATCCTGCAGCAAGTTGGTATGATACAGAAGCAAATTCCAGAGTAAATAAGCAAATGAGAGGAATCCAGACTGCCTCTGGAGGAGTATAGTTAGCAATTCTTCCATTGTCATTAACAATTAGTCGTCTTCCTTGATTGGCTATTGTTCTATTCCTACAAATGTGTAGATCCAGTTCTAAGCCCCAGTGACTCAAAATCTGCCCCATTCCATTCTAATGAATTTCATTTCTGTCCCAATTTTATATAAAAGATGAAGTCACAAAATGATGAATTCAAAGATATCTTATTGAATTTGTCCTGTGTAAGATCATCATTGTTTACATGACCTGGCTTGTGACTGAGCCTGTTGAGATACTGCAGTGATGTTCCACATGTACTGCTTCATTTAAGCCTCACAGAAACCATGTGAAATGCCATTTTACCTATGAGAAGACTGAGGTTCAGAAGTGTTGAAGGACTTGTTCACAGCCACACTACTTGGAAGTACTGGTTTTCCAATTAGAACTCAGGTCTCCCTATTTCTCCAAAGGCTGACCTTGGTGCTGTTCATCGCACTGATAAAACTTTTCCGGGAAGACAGAGAGGGTTGGTGGGGGAAGGAATGTGGCCTAGTGAGGGAATAGAGTGTGGCAGCTGGCTGAACAACAGCAGATGCAGGGCAGTTAATGGCTGATAGGTACCTTTTTTTCCCTACTATTAATATCTTAATAAACGTATCTAGTATTACCCGATGACTTATATAATAGTGGATATTAACATTTGCCCAATGTGTTATAATCATAATCGGCTACCTGTAATAATTATCAAACTTCTAGTAAGTTTTATGACATTTGGTATACCCAGGGCCCTGTTATTTGAACTTTAATATCTGTAAAGTGTTACTAACATCACTCAACAGATATGTTAGACTCATTTATAGCAATCCATTCTTTAACTCCCATCATTGAATGAGAGCCTAAACAGGAAAGAACTAGAAGAATGTGGCAACATAGACATAGGATGCCATCTGCCAACGCAGGCTCTTGGAAATACTGCAACCATTCTGGGCTCCCTCTTTTTTTGGAACAGTAATGCTGGAGTCCATTTCTTTCAAAGGCCTGAAGGCAGAATACAAATCTTCTGTTCAAATGTTTCAATTCAGTACAGCAAAATCACTCAGACTGTGAATGAATGGGTAGGAGAGTTTATTGAATACTCCAAATGCCACTGCTTTTCTTTTTATTCTCAATTGCTATGATGCCAACTGCCTTTTAATTTCTACTACATTTGTAAGACATATTTGCAAAATCTTCCTTAACATTTTACTTCTGACAGATGCACTGTGGTCATATATAGTTGGGACCAAATTGTTTCCAGTGTGGAAGAAATAAGTGGATTTCAGAAAAACCTTTATTTCAGGATTATCCATGGAAAACTTTCAAGGATGCTGAATTTTTTTCTTATAAATAATTTCAGCTTTTATTTATCTGATTAACAAGACCCAGCCTACCTCAGTATATTAAATGAAGTTTACTTTTTAAAATTAACTCTTTGAGACTATGGTTTATTATGTTACTGCCAGGATAAAATCAATATTTAACAAATTTAGATTTGTTACCTAACTTTACATTATGCATTGCTAAAAATCAAATACTCTCAAAAAGACAATGCAGCTAAAGAATTATCATGGTCTGTGAATGTGGGAGCTAAATCCTAGGGAGAAAGTTGCATGGTGTTTTGTTCTAAATCACAAAGCAGGGAAGCAGCAGAGCTGGGACTGGTACCACTTGCCAACCCAGAGTACTGAATTCATTTCCCTATGGTGCTCCTTGACAGTCATGGCTACTCTGCAGGTGAAAAGCTTAGAATTTGGTTGAAAATGCAAGCATACAAAATATTTAGAAATAATGCTACCAAATGAGGCTTTTGTTCTTGTTTTGCAGCCTTTCTAAGAGAAAAGTCCTGAACTCCATGGCTTTGTATTCAATTCACTTAAAAACTATATGTTTATTGTAAGAAGTTAAAGCTCAGCCCATGCATTCTTCTTACCAAAGTTCCCTTGTTTAGGATAGTACTTTTAGGACTAATTTGTAGGTTATTTCTGAATGTGTCCTCAAGCTAAATATGTTTGTTATTGTAAATGCATCAAATAATGGGATGGCAGGAAGAAAAAACTGAAATACATTCTGCCCTTATTTCTTACTCTTGAATTTATCTCTTCCTGATTTCTTGGGAGTCAGATAAAACCCAGAGATCCTGCTGTTCATGGTAGCTCATGCCTGTAATCCTAGCACTCTGGGAGGTGGAGGTGGGAGGATCGCTTGAGCACAGGAGTTCAAGACCAGCCTGAGCAAGAGTGAGACCTCATCTCTTCTAAAAAAATAGAAAAATATTAGCTGGGCATGGGGGTGCGTGCCTGTAGTCCCATCTACTCAGGAGGCTGAGGCAGGAGAATCACCTGGGTCCAGCCCGGGAGTTTGAAGGTGCGGTGAGCTATGATGATGCCACTGCACTCTACCTGGGGCAACAGAACGAGACTGTCTCAAATACAAAACAAAACAAAACAACAACAACAAAAAACAGAGATCCACTGAGTGTGGACAGTGTCTGCACAAATAATGAAAGTCACAATCCACAGTGAGAAACTAGGCTCTGAGGAGGGAATGTAGGCTCTCACTCACCATCCTCAGTCTTTCTTGAGAGTCTGTGTTTGGCTTACTCCTTAATATTCCTTCTTTTCCTTCAGCTTCATGGGAATCTTCTTGATTTTCCAGTCCATAGAACAGACCTCTCCTTTCTCTGAATTTCTAATTTCTTCAAGGGCCTTAAAATTTAAATTAACTAAGTCATGTTATAAAGTGGTGCTAATGAAATATTCCTGCATATTAGAAAAATATTTATGTGTAAGAAATGAAAAATTTAAGAAAATCTTGGAAAGGACAGGGATATACTAAATGCCCCACCTTCAGAAAATGTTTAAGTACATTCTTGGACAATCACTCGATGGAATTTAAAAAGCTTGCCTGCAATAACATAAAAAATGTTTGTTCTATAATGTAAAACAAGACACACAATTTTATAATCAGTATGACAATTATGGAATGGAAAGCCTTTGTCTAAAAGTGCTAGAAGGATTTACACAAATATATTAACAAAAGTGCTAGAAGGATTTACACAAATATATTAATAGTATTTTCACATTGGTAGTGGTATTTTGGATGATTTAAAAGTATTTCTTATGTTTATATATTTCTCAAATTCTGTTTAACTTATTAATTCAAAAATATTTATAGATCACAAAATATATGTCAGCTTTTCTACTAGGTGTCGCAGAAAGAATTGTGATTGAGACAGGCAAAAGAGATTACCTAACTGCATGCATGCAAATACTAACAAGAAAACACAAAAACAACCAGCACACAAAGAATTAAGTACTATGGTGGCAAAATCCAAGTTTTGTAAGAGAATATAAAGAAAAACACCCAATTTGGAAGGCAGGATGAGGAAGTATTGATTAGGATACCTTCTGCTGCAATTAATAGAAACCATGGCACAATGTGTTTTAAAAACTAAGAAATATATGGGCTCATGTGGGTTGAATTGTTTCTCAAAAATATATGTTGAAGTCCTAACCTCTGTACTTATAAACCTTATTTGGTACTAGGGTTTTATAGATGCAATCAAGTTAAAATGAGCTCACCCTGGATTAGGGTGGCCCTCATCAACCGTGACCAATGTCTTTTTTAAGGAAAGAACAATTTGGAGATAGACACAGAGGAGACACATACATAGAAAGAATAATACCAGGTGAAGATGGAGGCAGAAATTGGAATGATGTAGCTATAAGCCAGGAACCACAAAGATTGCAGGCAACCACCAGAAGTCAAGAGAGTGGTACAGAACAGATTCTCAACCAGAGCCCTCAGAAGGAACCAACCCTGTGAACACCTTCATTTTGGACTTCTGGCCTCCTGAACTGTGAGAAAACAAATTTGCATTGTTTTAAGCCAAACAACTTGTGGTAATTTGTTAATGCAGTCATGGGAAACTAACACAGATCATATAATTATAAGTCTAATATGCATGTAGAGTTCAGAGTTAGCTTAACTCAGTGGCTGCTATTCCATTTCTTCCTTGCACACTCATTTGTCTGTGCCCTCTTCTTGGTTGTAGTGTTGTCCTTTCATTTATTTACTTTTATTGGTAAATAAATGACTGGAACAGTCCGTAAAATTACAGAGGGGTCCTCTACTGAGGCACATAGGCTCTACAGAGGGCAAGGTGGACATCTGAAAAAAGCAGTGTTCTGTAAGGTAGGAGTCAGGGTGGGGGCTGGGATGGATGGATGCTGCAGAGGCAACAAACAATGCCAGTCTTCAGCTGAGGTCAATTCCCAGCTGAGATAGAAAAAAGTAGGAAGCTGAATAGGATTAAAATGACAAAAGAGGAAAAAGCAAGTGAGAAGGGCTATAGAGGCATGGGGGCATCTAGGAGGAAGTGCTCTGTGCAAAGACTGGAATTCTGCAAAGTAGGGATTAGGGATAAGAAGATAGATGGTAGGTGGTGAGCTAGGCCTTGCTAATCCTCTGAAGACATCAAGATTTTACCTTAAGAAGCATAAGACCAATTTTTAGGAGAATTGTGTAAACACATGATATTTTCAGACTTGTGTATTCAATAGGGCACTCTGGTTTCAATATGATGAGAGTATCTTAGAAGTTAAATCTAGAAATTATCAGATGTAGAGGGGAGAGATTATCGCAGCAATTCAGGTAAGAGAGAATCTTGGCCTGGTCTGGTATGTTGGCCTTTAAGATGGAAAGAAGAGGATGGATTTGGATCCATACAGAATGGGATTCCTAAACACACACAGAGCCTCTTGATGATACAGAAGAGGAGAAGAATTTTCACCAACTAGGAACATCTTCCCTGGTGTAGAAAGGGGAAAGGAGAGAAAGAAGTAAGCTGGGGAGAGTAGGAGGTAGATAGCAATGGAGATCTGTGGGTTTCAAGTGCAAAAATAGAACCTGCACCGGACATCTTGTATCTTAGAAGCACCACCAGGAAGATGTCAAGACTCTCAAAAGGAATAACTGTGGTATACGGTTGGACAAATAGAATCATAGGCAACTTTGCAAAAATTGGTAGACCCTGGGTACTCAAGAAAGCAGCAGAACTCTCCTAGACTTGAAGGGGTCATGTCAACGGGCACAATTTCCACTCAACCTGAGTGAAGCAATGACTGGGCCTAATAGAGCTTCTCTTACTCTTTCACTCATACCTCAGCACAGCATAGGGCTTCATAGCTGTGTGATAAACTTAATTGGAAGGAAAATTGGGAAAGACAGAGTTAATTTTTTTTTTTTTAATCTTGCCTCCTAGTGAAATAACAAAAAAAAAGTTATACTCTTTGCATGCCTGGACTTGTGAACCGATACTCATATACACATGCCCTTTTAAAGAATTATATTATCAACTGTTTTAAGTCCAGTGCTATCATCAGGAAGTGTACCATTTGGTTTGTATTATACGGCAAGCAACAGGAAAAGTACAGCTTGCAAACAGGTTTTTTGTTTTACTGTTTTGCTTATTTGTTTGTCTATCCCAAAATAGTAAAAGGTAAATATTCACAGGTGTTAGATTCAAATATTCAGTAATGTCATCTGGGACCCAAACATGCCATTTCTGCCATGTTTACTATGTTGGGTGTCCCTCTCATGCTTGTCTCCTCATTATCACAACCCCAGACATCGTGTTCATGTTCAAAGTAAGTAAAAGAGAAGGTAGGTGCCAGCTATGCCTGAATCTTTCCATTAGAAAAGCAAGAGATTTCCCAAAAAGCTCTAGTTCTTCTCATTGAATATCTAATGGTATGCCTAGCTGCAAGGCATATTGGGGCTAAATACATTGCTGTAATAAATAAAATCAGGATATTAGTAAGGAATCCAGGGGAATGGTTAGGGGTTATGCAACCGACAGTGTTTCTAATTCACTAATGGAGAAATATGAAAGGAAAAAAGCCTCTCCTGATTGATTCCTATTACTTGTCAATACTCTCTCTTGTGTATAAGCCCAAAGTTTACTTGAACATTGCTAGGACAGGACAAATAAAGTGAGTAATTTAATATGGCTGTGTGTTGATGATTGGATTTATCTCCATTATTTGATTGTTTTCCCACTGCCATCTCTGTTTATCAAACATTGATTGTTCTCAGAGTGCTGAGCCTCCAATAAAAAAAGAAAGAAAATCTTGACTCTTTTCCTGTTGATTTTCTATTTATACTCCTTGACTTAAAATAAACTTCGACCATGAGTATAAGCCATATTCTGTCAGGGTTGGTGAGTTTTGATAATACTGGACAGATCCTAAATTAAGAATGTACACTTGAGTGCTGATTGTGAAGCCCAAAGGCAGAGAAGCATAAATCCCTCCATAGTCATTCCCATATGTGACAAGAGGGAGAGGGGATGGTGGGACTCAGGGACAGCCCTTTGGATGGCTTGTCGAATACCCTCTCCTTGATGATGGTATGTTACTCAAACTAGAATCTATCACACCTTGAACAAAATAGCTTAGAAAAGTGCAAAACACAGGCAGGCAGGAGGAAAAATAAAAGAGATGGTGTGCCTTTGCAGTCTCTTTTCTTAAGCCCTCTAAAAGCAGTGATGGATGTCAGCCCTAAGGTAAATCTGAAAACACAGAGATCTGTGCATTCTACTCCCTTGGGAGAAAGACAAAGAGGGCCAGTAGACTCTATGTCATAATCTGGCTTACTTTGGCATTTACCATCAAGACTGATCTCACATTTGCCTGATGAATACCAAGGCCATCCTTGGAAATGTACACTGTCTAACCATGGTCTACCATGCTATGTCCTTTTTAATTTATTTTGCATTGATTGGTTTCTACTGAGATTCAAGCCATGATGAAGGTACCCTCATTCTAGATGTTTGTCCTGAAATAACTAGTTACATTTATTCATTCACTAATTCTTTTATTCAGTCACCAAATATTTATATAATATTGTATTCTTGGTGCTACAAATAGAGCGGTTAACAAGGCAAAGGAAGGTTCCAGACCTTCCGAACTTATAACAGCTATTTGTGCAACACAGCCTAGTAACCTGTAGAACTTGTGAAATCACAGGTTCTGTCCCTACACATGGATTTAGTTTTGAACCTAACCTAGTTTTTTTCCTCACTAGTCTCTATCCTATACTTGTAACTATGCGATAGAAGCCATGTCTTCATCTGATTCGGATAAAACATGAGAGAAGAGAAAGTGGGTCAATGGCCTTGAAAATATTAATATAAATCAATTTTAAGCTCCTCAGGCACTGATAGCATATCCTCTAGTTTTGTGTTGCCCCAGAATCTTCCATTCGACTTCTGTTTCACAATTATATATCTTAGAACTTAAACTCATTCTGTGGTGCATTGGAATTTGTTGTATCTTTAAATGTCCACTTGCCCTTATTCCTCCATTCTTTATTCCTTTTTTGACAAATATGTATATTTTTACGGGGGAACTTGGAGAAGTATAAATGCTTTGCTATACAGATTATTTTGTAGTTTTCGACTATAATTATTAAAATGATCTGGAAGAAAAAATCTCTCATTAGAATGATAGGTATGAAAGACTGATCACATGAGTTTGAAAGGAGAGTAAAAGAGAATGAAGAAAGGAATTATTAGGTAGGTGTTAGTCATTCGATCAGCTATCCAAAGACCAGACCTCAGTGTTGCAATGATTTTTGATATACATACTTCTCACCCCTTTTCTTCAACTGACCTGAACTTGTGCTGAAAGCTATTTTCACTGAGCTATGTGCCTCAGATTTTCCCTGACAACTGCCTTTTTTGATCAGAATACTCTAGGCTAAGTTTACCTGTATCCTAAGAGGGAGAGAGAGAAAGAGAGAGAGAGAGAGGAGAAAAGAGTTTCTCTCTTAATTTTGGTCCTTATTCAAAACTCCATGATTTTGTATGATCAGTAAAATGTGACACCAACAACAGGCTTAGTGTCATTTTAACTTAATTATTCTCAACCCTACACCTTCTTCAATATTTAATTGGTAGTAAGAGGGATTTGTTAAAGAAAGCAGGCTTCCCAGAAGCTTTTATCAGCTTGCTTCAGATCCCTCAAGTCATTTGATACTATCTTTAAGAATTCCAAGTTTGAGTTAAATGTGTATAAAATATTTAGATAAGAGAAAAAGTAGGCCGTTTTTAAGTATGTTTACATCACAGTATAATTTTCTTACTTGGTAAATGAAAGACATTTTAATATTGTCTTAAATAATGACTTCATATTAATCCAAAAATAATAATGGTCAAGAATTTGTTTTTTTTCTGTAGTTGAAATGATTTTAAGAGATTATTTAAATTAACTGCCACCTTTCGGCAATAAGCAATCATTAGGTTTTACAGAATTGCAACTGAGTCAGTAAAGGTTAAATGATTTGCTGAAGTCTACACAGGGTCTTCCAGCAGTTGAAGTTTTCTGGGCTTCTTTTCTTTTTTTCCTTCATTATTCTAACCTTATTGTACTGGAATACTTGAGTTATGGCCTCCGACTAACTTGTAGTTGTAACTTCGATCTACCTCTTACTGGCTATATGAGCCTTCAACAATTTGCTTAATGTGTTAGTTTAAAATTCCTCATTTGGGGCTGAATGCGGTGGCTCATGCCTGTAATCCTAGCACTCTGGAAGGCCAAGGCGGGTGGATCCCTCAAGGTTAGGAGTTCGAGACTAGCCTGAGCAAGAGCGAGACCCTGTCTCTACTAAAAATAGAAAGAAATTATTTGGACAACTAAAAATCTATATAGAAAAAATTAGCTGGGCATGGTGGCACATGTCTGTAGTTCCAGCTACTCAGGAGGCTGAGGCAGTAGGATTGCTCGAGCCCAGGAGTTTGAGGTTGCTGTAAGCTAGGCTGATGCCATGGCACTCTACTCCGGGCAACAGAGTGAGACTCTGTCTCAAAAAAAAAAAAAAAAAAAAAAAAAAATTCCTCATTTGGTAAAATGCAAATAACTCCCATTTTGAATGGATGCTGCAATAATTGAAAATTACATATGTAAAGTCCCACCAACAAGATGTCCAAATAATGATTATTTTCATGTCATTTAGTACAGAATATTTATTGAGTATCTATTCTATGAGACGATATCAGGTGCCAGGGAAATGGGATGAATGAGACACTCATGTATAATCAGAACTCATAGTCTCATGAAGGAAAATAAAAAACATATAATTACTATATAATACAATGTGAAAGCTTCTTTGAGAGGTATCATGAATCCTTTTGAGATGCATAAACCAAACCCTTCTTAGCTTCTGTTTTGGTAGCACCAGTGATATCTAGACAGGAGAGCAGGAATCCACTTTAGGAATTTTATGAGTTTCCACATGGGGTAATGGAGTGACACAGCTCATATTTTTGTTCAAAAAGGCCAACCACTTTTCAAGAGTTCTCACTTTGTCTCACTAAAGAGAAGTTTTGGTTAAGGATGAACGGCTCCTACTTCTATTTCTTTTAGTTTAGTAACATAGTTGCTTAATGACTTGTGGCAAGTAGTTATGTACATCCTCAGATTTTACCAAGGTCACCGAAACCAGGGTATTTATTTTTGAGTCAGTTTTGCTAAGGGAACTTGCCTCGCCTCCGGTAAAGTATTTCCATAATCTCCTGACCTTAATCTCACTAGCTATTCACAGAGATTCAGGCAAAAATCCACAATTGGTCCAAATGCATGTTTGCCCTCCAGTTCTTTGTCCCTTTGCCTGAGTGACTGGCAGTGCTGACCTGTTCTTCTTTATCACCTGCAGGATGCACTGGCATTTCTGCTTCAGATCATCAAACTTTAAAGCATTGTGAGGACCCCGAGCCAACCCTGGAAAAGTGTGCCCTTTCTGGTCCAGCACCTGCTTGTTTGCTGAGCTCCATAAACTGCTGACTACCCACACAGCGTGCGGGTAATCCAATTATTGACGCTTAGCCGAGAGGTTTTATCCCAAACAAAGCAGTGCACATTGGCATTGGAAAGAAAGGGGACAGACAAGGGGGAGAAGCAAGTCAGAAACTCTGGAATTACCAGAGTAGCAGTGTAGAGTGACTGAGTAAATTCTTTTTGTCTTTTCAATCAGAGTTTCCACATAAAGAGTAAAGAGCATCTCTACTTGCTGCAAATCTGGGTGTCTTGACAGTCGGATTTAATTCAGCCTCACTTTCTGCCTGATGTGAAGTGGCACATACTGGCAGCCAGAGTGGCATATCGGATGAAGGGAATCGCATGTGGGGCTTTTCAGTGCCCATCTCCTCTCTCTTTTCTGATCTGAGGCAAGATTAGAGGCGCAAGTTACTGCATTCTGGTCCCAGGAATGAAGGTATTACTTTCTCTCTGGAAGAAACTGCTGCAGGCAGACAGTGGCATTGAATTGACAGGTGACATTGCTGTTCTACTTTACTCTGCACCTTCTGAATTGGATTCTGCCACTTCCCCATGGGGAAGCCTTGAGAAAGTAATTTCACACCTGTTAGCCTTAGTTTCCTCATCCCTAAAATGGGGAAAATATTAGCTTATAACTCACGAGGTGATGGTGAGAATTAATTCTTACTATGTTCTTAGTAAAATATCTGACACAGACTGTGGGTTTAATTAGTGCTAGCAATTAGAAAAATACGTTTTCATTTTATAATAATAATAGTAATAGTATCAGTAGTACGAACTATTCCATGGTTCCTAGATTCAAACAATATAGGCACTTGGCTGACAACATCCTATAGAATAAGTCTGCCTAATAAAAACCGTAACTTTGACCTCTAAAACACTACCAGGTCATCATGCTTTATTTAACATAAACAAGATTAGCATTTTGCAGCAGCCTCTGTAGGGTCTTTAATTATTAGCATGTGAGGAATCAGAAGTCTCTAGAAACCAGGTATGTTGGTAGCTGCAGTGGAAGCCCAGTTAGAGATCTGACTAGGCATTAGTAATGCAGAAAGATTGGCAGGGGAGATGCTAAGGCTTGATCCTTTCTCATCTGGATCACTCCATTTACAGGGCCACTTGCTTTTTTATTTTTGAGACAGGGTCTCACTCTGTGGCCCTGGCTAGAGGACATCATTATAGCTCACTGAAACCTCAAACTCCTGGGCTCAGGTGATCCTCCTGCCTCAGAATCCTGAATAGCCAGTGCTAATAGTGGCACTACAAGCATGTGCCATCGCTTCTGGCTAATTTTTCTAATTTTTTGTGGAGACGGGGTCACTCTTGCTCAGTTTGGTCTTGAACTTCTGGCCTCAAACAATCCTCCTGCCTTGGCCTCTCAAAGTGCTAGGATTGCAAGCGTGAGCCACTGAGTCTGGCTGCCACTTGCTCTTTAAAAGTCACAAAACACAGCTTTAGGGAAAGGTTTATGTGGTAGCAAAGAAAAGTAATATAAAGTCTAGAAATCGATGTGAAATTCTAGCCATTATGTTCCTTTAAATCCAAAGGGGCCAAACAACTTTGGGAAACAAATACATTTTCTGCCTCCTAATATTTCTGCCTCCTTAAATTGGCATAGCAAAGGATTCATGAATTGAGCAGACTGAGTTTAAAACAATAGACATAAACATGTATTTGTATGAAAATATCTATATATGTGATATCTTTTCAATGTGTGTGTGTGTGTGATTTGTATGCCCCCACCTCTTCTAGCTTTCTGGAGTCATTATTTCCAATAAATTTTGCATCCTGTGCACTCTGGACAGTCAAAGCTTTCTCAGGTGAGCTCACATGCATGTGGCTCCTGGTCTCAGTGAATTTCGCTTCTTAATTGTTGCAAAGACTCCAGTGCTGCTCGCTCTTTCCTTCCCACTACTTATCCCATTAACCATGTTCCTCCCTGTTTTGCTCAATGCATCACTAACACATGGTTGATTCATGAAACAGACTTTTGCTGAAAGAGGCTTGCAAACAGCCCCAAAGATAACAATCTCAAAAGTCACCACCCTAAAGTACCTCAGTCTTTTCAAATATGGCACAATTTTTATTGATTTTTGTTCTTTTTAGTCTCCTACCCACCAACAAATTACAGAAGATTCTAATTGTCTGATTAGATCCTTCTCTGACCTTTCTTTTTCTCCTATTTTCTCCCCCATTATCCCTCCTGTTTCTATCTCCATTTCTAAGAAAGAATTCAAATCCTTGTTACTTCATTATGAAATACATTTTAATTTACTAAAGCAGAATGCCTACCATGCTCCAGAACCATATGTGTGTATTTTAAAAGTTGCTATAGTACTTTGCAAAGCAAAAAGCTTATCTATCCTGGATTTCAAATTCTTTTTCTTTTTCTTTTTTTTAAAGTCATATTGTGGTTCACATTTCTAAGAAAGCATCCTTCCCATCAGAGCAAATTCCAGAGACAATGTGTGGATGTGGAAAGATTTCTTTCATTTACAAGAATGCAATATACATATCTGTGATAATGGTAACCGCTAACATTTGTAGAGAGCTTGCAGTGTGCCAGGCACAGTGCCAAATGCTTTACTTGCCTCAATTAGTAAGTCTCTGCAAAAAGCTTTGGAGGAAAATGCTATTATTTTTCCCATCTCACATTTGAGGATATTGAGACTTGGAGAAGAGAAGTAATTGACTAAATGTAACAGTGATTAAGTTGAAGATGAAGTCCACCTGAGTTGAGCTGATTCTGGCACTCTTATTGCTGTCCCTATATGACTCTACTGTTAACCTGAACCATGGAAGAGTTATGGGGCCATACAGAGGGAATCTCTGCCCATTTATATTGAACTCAGCCTTGCCTTACATCCCAAAGTCAATCTAATTTATTTGCCATTTATTTTCTGACTTTGATATACTAGGGTGTTTCGTGGAAAGAGAACCAGATAAAGGTTATGGGTACAATAGATATATAACATTAGGAAAATTAGTTAATATATCTGGGTCTCATTTTTTACCCCAAAACTGGGGAAACAATAACTCTCTACTTCCTTTCTATATCATAAAGTACCAAAGTTGAATTTGAAAAAAAATACAAAAAATTTTCTTGAAACGTGAAAATTCTATAGAAATGCTTACTATGGGCTCATTATGCTATTAGTATCACTGACTTATATAGCTGCATATATTCCTGTGTGACTGCACACAACCTGTCTTTCCTAGTCCTTTTTGTTACATTAAAAATCATCATTCAATTTATATCAAATTTAGCAAAATGTAAAAGATTTTCAAACTGAGTTATAAAGGGAAAGATACTTAGGTACTGTCTTCCTAAATTCAATATCACTTTTAATTGCATTAAACCCTCAGTTAAGGGCACAGTTTATACTTCTCCCTGTGGAAAAATTGAGGAGAAGCTGGCACTGGAGAAGTTTCAGTTCTTGATCACTCATATTTTTTATAAGTAGTTCATGGAAACCTGGGTGCAAGTGCAATTGTGCTAACAGGGTTTGGGTTTATCTGAAGCTATCTCCTACATGCTAAAGTCTTGGATTCCTCTCGCAGACTTTACTTTCTGGGATGAATTTCAAAGCAGATTCATTATCAGACATCTGCCAGGGTCACTTTGAGTGTGAGGTGGGTATTAGCATTAAATCGGCATTGAACAATCAAAGACAGATGCCCTCTTTTTTTATTTTAAGGAAAATGGATTTTTTATTTCCCTTAAAAGCTAAAGTCATAGCACTTAATTTTATTTCTTTTTAGCCAATTAATTTATCCCTTTCTATTGGTAGGAGGCAGAGGAAGGAGCCTAAACTCAACCCCAATAGAGCCATTTCAAGAATTTTTCTACCAAATAAACTATCGCAGGTCTCCAGGGACCACATGTCTTGACTACAAATGTTCTCTCTTGAAAAGCTTTGTAAGTATATTTACCAGGCCATATGCCTAATAGATAGAAGCACCACAGCTCCAGGTTTTGGAGTGTCCAACATTGCTGTCAGTTTTTGTAGCTGGAAATATAGAGTGACTCAGAGCAGAGTTGGGTGGGATGACAAAGCATCTTCACCAGCTTGTGACATAAAAGACCTAACTCATACTCCAGCATCAAACAACAGGGCAACAGGGAACAACTGAGGTTATCTTACTTAGCAATACTTTTACCATTAGTGAATGTGCTACCTAGTACTGGGCAAAACTTCACTAAATGGTGCATTTAGTAGAGTTAATTTAATAGAATAAATAATTAAGGGAATAAATGAATGAATAAAATGAAGGAGTTTCTAATCCCTAGTTTCACATTCTACTCTCAAACTGATTCTTCCCTTCTGTGATTTCTTCTCCCCTTGGCTTCCCTTCCAAAACAATCTTGCAATTCATTTAAAGCAGAAAAAGCAGTGCACGCGCGCGCACACACACACACACACACACAAAACATCTGGGCTAATCAGGTGGACAAAGACTTGATGGGATTTGTCCAGTAATTGCCTTGATGCCCTTAAGAAAAACCCTGGCTTTGCCCAATAGCTCTTGATTCAGCATCTGCCATCACTGTTGGCCTTATATAAACCAATCCAGGAGTAAAGGAGTAACTATGGTATATTTTCTCAAATGCTGTTCTCAAAATCTCAACTTGCCTGTGGCTATAGACAGGGCTATGAGTCCAGCAAGAACTCTGCTTTTCTACAGACAATAACAAGAATAATAAAGGTAGAAGTTTTAACGCCGAGGACTTGGCCCTTGCTGCTCTGGCTTTCACACACACCATCATATGTAAGAAATGCATACACAGGTCACCTTCTATAGTACAATTTATTCTCAGCAAAAGGGCTATAAAAGGGGAAATGCTCTTTAATGGGAATTTCTAGAAGCACTCAAAAACATAGAAATCTGAGTTGGTAACTTGTTTCAGAAGATTGTGGAGTAGTTAGAAATGGCGAATATCAACGCAAGGATTTTTGTACTTCTCCTTGGAAATGTCTTAGGATCTTTAATTAGAATTATATTTTGGCCAGGAAAATGTATCCCATCAAATGTATCCTACTATACCACTCTATCAGCTTCCAGCAGCATTTAAAAAATATTTTTATGGATACATAATAGTCATACATATTTTTCGGATACATGTGATATTTCCACACAAGCCTATAATGTATAATGACCAAATTTGGGTAACTGGGATATCTATCACCTCAAACATTTATCATTTCTTTGTGTTGGGAACATTTTAAATCTATTCTGGAAGGTAGTGGGTAGGGGTGATAAAGAGGGGTTTGTTAATGGGTACAAAAATACAGTAAGATAGAAGCAATAAGATCTAGTGTCCAGCAATATTTTAACTGAGCTGAAGAATTGCATCATATGGGAAAGTAACATTCTCGAAGAAGATTAAGCTTGGCTAGAGAATATTTTATCTAATGTCTCATCACTCAGCTCCCCCACCTCTTTTTCTGCTTTTGCTAGCACTCTTGTTGGATCTTGAACTACTTTTCTCAGCACAGATGCCATGTCCACATATGCAATGAGCACTTGTAATTTATAATTTAGCTAAAATGCTACCTCCTCCGGGAAGCTTTCTAGCTATTTCTTTCATCTTCTATCTTATCAATCAAATTTTCCATTTACTTTTTCATTCCCATCAACATTAAAGTATTAGTTTCCATGTCTTCTACCTGCTTCTCAAAGTGGTCTGCTCCCCTTAAAGTAGCGCTCCAAGATTGGCTCATCTATATTAGCTGCTTCAATTGTCTCATCTATCATTCTTGTCTTTGTTCACTCTAATCAGGCTTTTAATTTCTCCTCATCACTCTCAAAGCTACTGGTGACCTCTACCCTGTGCCATCTGCTTAGTTCTTGCTTTTTTTCTTACTATACCTCTCCGTACCATTAGACAAAGTCGAACAGTCCACAATATGTAATAGAGAGCATTAAAAATTGTACTGCTCACACATCTATTGTCAAAGAGTTGAGGATCAAAGGAGGCAATAAATGTAAAAGTATTTGTAAAAAAATTTAACCAGTATGCACACTTATTGAAAATGTTATACAAAACCCAGTTTACTACATTATTTCTACAACCAGCAGAGCTGAAGAAACATAGATGACCAAATGCCATCCCTTAATCTTTATACTTCCTAATTTGTGGCATGAGATTTTATTTACTCTACTTAAAAAGGAGCCTTAATTTTATACAATCTATTATTATTTATGTGCCTCACTCCCTTTCTGGAAAAAGTACTATTGTGAAAATAACAGAAGACTATGAGGATGCAAATAGATGTGGTCTAGTTCTCAGAAAAATCTGTGTCAAGTTTATAGCTAAAATTTTGTGCTCAGGCCCTCTTTCCTATTACAATGGCCTCAGTATTAGATCTTTCAACTCTTAACACTTTAAAAAGAAGACAGAATGTTCCAGTTGGAAGGATATTCAAGAAAAAGAGTTTAAGCTTATTATTTTGTAGATATAGAGGCAGGTTTCATAGCAAACTGCTAGTAATTTGGAGCTACAATGACTCACGTGTAACATCAGTCGAACCTGTCCCTCCTTTGCCATCCAAATTGTCTCTCCTAAGTGCTTAGATTTCAGAAGATTTGGGGTAGGAAAAGTAATGGTGGTAGTATGTTAAACAGAAATAATTTTGCCAAGTGGATTCTGGACTAGACTCTTAATGCCCTTCCTAATGTAACTGCACTGCTTAACTCAAACTGATTATTCCTTATACAAAATTATTTCCTGAAAGATCAAATCTGTAAATTTGGATGTTTTGGAGCAAAGGGGCAGGGGAGAGGGGAAACGTTTCCTATGCTTTCTTCTCCCACCTCCAAGTGGAACACTCTTAAAATTTACCTATTTTCTTCTTTACATGTGGCTGAGATGGGGTGTGATGTTAATGGTCCTGTTAGCTTGTGACTTGGTTGCTCAGGGCCCTGTATTTGGTTTCTTTGCTTGTTATCATGTGGGAAATTATTGAATTAATTGGTTGGTTTCAAGTCCACCACTGACTAGTATCTCAACCCTGTTTGTTACCTCTCCCTACCTCTGCACCATGTGTACCTGACTGATCTGTAAAGATTTCTGCTGAACCAGAGACTTATTGGTCATTAGCTCATTTGTTCCTAAGATCCAGTTGAGGAGGCAAGTGTCTATAAATTATCATTGACTCAATTGGTTCTTCTTGCTTTGGGAAAAAGTGTTGACTTTTACTCAAACATAAAATGTTTTTCTGATGAGACTGTGGTAACCAGTACAGTCATCTTAGATGGATGATGACTTTGAAAACAAACATACACAATATCTAGCCTTAGCTTAACTAATGTGATATTTCCATCTCATTTTTCTTTACCTGAGTAGTATTTGGAAGATCTAAAATATGCTGCTTTGGTATACTGATTACTTCAAACTGAGGGCACTTGAAAAACAGCAAATGCAAGGAAAGACTTTATCTGAACTCCCTTTATCGACCTAAAGACAGAGCCTCCAAAGGGAACTCGATTGTCATCAATTCCCTCCCCGGGAGTTTCATCAACCAGGGAAAATTAATTCTTTTTTTCATAATATCAAACAAAATTTGTTTTACAAATTATAATCATATACAATTATAGGATACACATTGATGTTATGTATGTATGCAGTGTGGAATGATTGAATCAATCTAATTAGCATAGTTGATCGCATTAAATACTTATCATTTACTCCTTCTGTCCAACTACAACTTTGTACCCTTTGGCTAATATCTGCCCCCACCCCAAGATTAACTGTTATCACAGGACAGGAAACGAGAAGCTGACATCACACCCCAGACAAATTTTGTCACAAACTATCACCTATTCTTCTAAGGACCCATTCATCATTCCCCAAAATAATCTATTCTTCCTGAATTGCTTAGATTTTCCCTCCCCTCATTCCTATGAAGAGGATATGTAAACTCTTCAATCTCCCTAGTTTTTTGAGTATTCACATTTCTTTCCAGGTATGCCCCTATGCATGTCATCAATTTGTGTACTATTTCTCCTATTAATCTGCCTGTTGTCAATTTATTTCATAGACTTAGTTATCAAAACTTCAGAGGGTGAAGGGAAAGTCTTCCCTCCCCATGAAGTCATAACAATATTCTGTAAGAAAATCCCAATTCACAGACAGATACCTCATTGTCCTTTTCATTACTCTGCTGGTGAGATTTTTAAGAAACTGCCACATTGTGACAGCTGCTATTGTTGCTGTTGTATGTGAGGGCTGTCAAAGAGAAACAAAGCTGGACACTAGTTAAAGGCAGTAAAGACAGATTTTGTTAGATGATAACTACTGCAGCAGAGAAGAGAGTTCAAAGTAAAATGAGCTCAACTTTGCCAAAACAAAAGACAGAATGTGCTGAAGGAAAGGCATTGAGAGGTAATTAAGGGAGTTGTGTCTATGTGAGTGAGTTACCCAGGTTTGGTAATTGGCACACTTCTGGAGGAGAAACAAACTTCTCACCTCTTTAGGGTAAGAGGTAGTTATACAAGTTGGAGCAAGGAGCTAGCTGCTTGTCCATAGAAGTTAGGCCCTTACCCTCACACAGGGACTGAGAGTGAGAGTTATCTCCCTGCATGTTTGCATTTCAAAGAGACTGCTCCCAGGTCCTTGAGGAGATAGGTCTGGGTGGTAGAAGATTTTCATCTCAAAGAGACAGAGAAAGGATTTATAATTGCAAACTTTCTAAAGTAGCTACTCTAAAAGGGGGTATAGGAGCCTATCAGCCTCGCAGTAGGTTTTGACTTGGAACAAACAGGAACTTCTCCTGGCAGCACTGAGCCTTCTTAGGTAAACAAACATTTTAAGTGGGATTGGAGTCATCCTAGGGAGACAGCCTTAAGCTTCTAGAAGTCAGACTAGAGTTTGGTCAAGTGTCTTAGTGCAGGTGTTTGGATGGAGCTGTTTTGTGCTGAGAGTTTTTACAGTTCTCAGGGTCTACTCTTGGGCAGGCATAGCGTTTGCTGGAACATTGCATATGATATTGCAAATCCTTTCCTAAACTGAAAGGGACTATTTTTAAACCTTTTTAACATCTAAGTTAATTTAGGTTTATAGAAAGATCACACGATTATTAATTGGTAAGCTTATGATTTAAGCCCACCTCTGTTTTCATTTTTTTTTTTGAGACAGAGTCTCACTCTCTTGCCTGGGCTAGAGTGGCGTGGCGTCAGCCTAGCTCACAGCAACCTCAAACTCCTGGGCTCAACAAGCGATCCTCCTGCCTCAGCCTTCCGGGTAGCTAGGACTACAGGCATGCGCCACCATGCCCGGCTAATTTTTTTTTCTATAGTTAGTTGTTTGGCTAATTTCTTTCTATTTATAGTAGAGACGCTCTTGCTCAGGCTGGTCTCAAACTCCTGAACTCAAACGATCCACCCGCCTCAGCCTCCTGGAGTGCTAGGATTACAGGCGTGAGCCACCGCACCTGGCCCCACCTCTGTTTTCAAAGTCAGAATCTTACTGATTCTCCAAATGTAAAATCTGTAAACATGGTAATTTTTCAGATTCTTCTTTGAAGAAAATTGTTCCGATGAAGTACTTTTCTAAATTTCTCACTACTTTTTTGTGGATTCTTAGATTTAGCATCCTTTGTACCATCTTTCTTTTAAGTTGAATTAGGTCTCTGGGTACAGTAAAATAAAGAGAAAATCAAGTCCCTCATTTTTTAGTTTCCTCTATGCTCTTTAATGTTATTTTCTCTCCACGCAGGTTTCTTTTCTTCTTTGTTAGGGGAAAAGGTGATGCATAGCAAAGGTAAGAGAAAAATGAGAACATAATTGGATGAAAGCAATGAAATGAGAGAATTTTAAGAATTAAGAATAGGCAAATTGTAGGGTTTCTCACTCTCAGCACTACAGACATTTTTAAGTCAATAATTCTTTGTTCTGGGGGCAGTCCTGTGCATTGTAGGATGTTTAGCAGCACCCCTGGCCTTTCCCCACTAGATGCACTAGCAACCTCCCCTGAGTTGTGATAACCAAAAATATCCTCAGATTGTGAAATGTCCCCTAGGAGGCAAAATCACTCAGTTGAGAAACACTGGATAAAAGAATCCAAAAAAAGATAATAAAAAAAAAATTTCACTTCCTCCGTGTCCCTGCTGCTGCCCTGTTTTGGTTTGTAAAGTTTCTAAATTCTACCATAGTATTAATACTTTTGGATTCTGACCTGTTTCAAACTCTGGCCAATATGTTCATGAGCAAGTTTCCTGACCTTTTTGTGATATCTTTACTTAACCCAGTCACCAGTTTATCACTAAGTCCTTGCTTTGGTTCTTTTTCTCATTCTACAATTTTATTTGACTCAGATGTTTACATTGAAACGCCAGCATTTCCAAGTTGATTAAAGTATCATCCTTCCTCTTCAGCCTTTTTGACTGAGATCTTAATTTTACCTGCTTAGCTCCCTTACATGCTGGCTGCCCACCTGTTGTGGCCTTTGTCACCTTCTCTGCTCCCAGAAACCCTGGATGGTACGCCCTGTCTTCTGCCAACACCTCTCATTCTTGTGTGCCACTTAATAAATTCAGCCCCACTTAGATGTGCTTCAAAAATGAAAGTATAAAATCCAGGATAGAAAAGGAGTTAATCCTGGCAAAATTGCAGGGACTGGCAAACAATAATACAATTGACTTACACAGGGAAATAGGACAAATTAGCTAGCCTTGGTTAGGAGACCATGCATTTCTATAGAGAAAACTCTCAGGGTACACACATTGCAGCAACCAAAGAAGCAGAATTAGGTTAAAAACATCGACATCAACTAAACTTCCCATTAGTAAATTTCTCTTCAGTCACTTTTCCCTTTTCATATGTTTGTACAGGCCCTTTCACTATTATTAATTGCTTTCCTAGTTTTACTAGGTGTATTATATATGGTCTGTGGTAGGGGGGATGTGTTAACTAGGTCTTTGGTTCTCTCTTCCCTTGATGGAGTTCTGTGTGCCACGCTGACTGACCAGCAACTGAGTGGATCCCTCAGTTTCAGTTCCCTGATAAGTTTGGGGTAAACCAATAGCATCTTGATGTGTTTCATCTGTTTTGATTTTGAATGAGAAAGAAAGGATAAATCTATTTTAATTCAGAATTTAAAGTAAGAAAATTCATGGGATTAAATCAACAACCTCAGGAATTAAACCAATAAATAAGCAAACCTTCCACATGCAGCCACTTTATTTCAAAGCTCTGTTCAGTTTCTAGCCACACTTACGTGGTCACCATTCTTTCACCCACCAAGAACTTAGGGAAATTTATTCCATCTAGTGGGAGCCACCTTCACTGAAAGTTTCTCATGATTTAAAGCTAGGCTGGAGTAATTAAATTTAACAGAATCTCTATCTTCTAAGGGCTGACAAATAATATATCATTTATTTGGTACCTTTATCTGAAAAGTACATGGAGATATTTAGAAATCCACATGTTTATTTCATCTTTACCAGGATGTCTCGTTCCACAATAAATTTAGAACCAAACAGCTTCTAGATACTTAATGTACTTGAACTAAAACATATTCGTAGAGCACACACAGTGGTTGCAGTAATTGTACATTTTGAAATAGAAATATGTTTTAATGCTTTGGAAAAAAATTCTGTCCCTCTGTCAGTGATAGGATGCAATACCAAATTCTTAGAATGTAAAACTGGTGGTGTATTTCTTTTTGACCTTTCATTATTGGCTACATTAGTTTATTAAGTGGTTCTTTTGTTCAGAAAGGGCCATTGTTTTGCCTAATCTGGATTAGGTTTCATGAGAGTTTATCAGATATTTTTCTCTCTAAAATAATTAGAAGTCATTTGGTGATATTCCAAACTACTAGACAACACCCAATATGAATACCAACTGAACTTATTGATTGGAATATATAAACCTTTTTCTCATATTTCCTTGGTTAGTTTGTAGTTCCCATTATTATTTGGTAGTGTGCTTGGTTTTTATTTCTTTTTCAAAATATATTGCTTATTTGACTAATACAAGAGAGGCAAAAATCATTTAAGAAGAGGATGTTTGGATATGATTAGGAGGGGAACAATATTACCAATACTGATCAAGAAGATGGCAAGTAGTAGCAAAATAGAGTTTCTTAAGGGTCAGAACCAAAATATACAATCACATATTTGAAGACATCAATGTGTTTTTAAGTAGAGACCATAGAATTGGGCTTGTAGAGTAAGTATGAAAGAATTTCCATATTTCAGAAATTAAATATAACTAATTTAAAATTTTTTAAAAGCCAACAGTGGCAAGTCTACAGTATACAAAGTAAAAGATATAGCTATGGTTTTATAATATCAACATGAACAGAGGAAAGATTTGTGACTAGGACTTAGATTTAGGATAGAAAAATCTCAGCACAATAAATCAATAATTTGTTATCATATCATCCATTGTAACAAAATATATTCTCATGACAGCCCAATATATTGAACAAGCCAGCTCATGGGATATAACCATTAGGGCATTTTTTTTAACCTCTTATTAATATTTTCTTTAAATGCCTGTTGAGGGCAAATTCTTTCCCTGCTCTAGGGTGAAAACTGGGGAAGCCTCTCAAGACTCATAGTTGTTTAAGTCTTAAAACACAATCTCAATCAAGTAATAAAAATCATAAAATAAGTAAGGTCCCAACTTGATTTAAAATTGTATCACGATTGTTTGCTTTCCCAACTTGAATCTGGAAGGAATCCTAAAATTTGGAAAAGAGAGGAGTAGGCTACATTTCTTCTCTTTCCATTCTGGCACTTCCATCTTCCTTCCCAGCTTACTTACCCTTTTCCTCTTTAACCTCTACATAGTACTCCTACTTCTCCTCACCATTAGCTTCTAGAACAGTGGCCCCTACTAAGGAACTGACTTAGCTGGTATCACGACCTCCACTCAGGAACAGACTCAACATGAGAAGATGATTTCTATACCCTTATAATTTCACCCCAAACCCAGCCAATTAGCAGACCCAATTGCCTAACCCCTTGCCCACCAAACTACCTTTAAAACCCTTTCTCTCAAATTCCTGGGGAGATGGATTTGAAAAATTCCTCCTGTCTCTTTGCTTGGTGCTCTGTGACATTAAACTCCTTCTCCACTGCAACCCTGACCATTTCAGGGTATTAGCTCTTCTCTATGCAGTAGGCAATACAACCCCGTTGGGCTGTAACATAATCTGCAATACACCACTCTGTTTTGGTTAGAAGAAACTCATAGCACACCAACAAATCTCTCTACACGTTGTCTTTGAATAATTTCCTGGAAGTCTAGGAAATTTTGGAATTACTTTTGGTATTTGGAGTTAGCAACCTAACCCTTCCTCTCGATGGAGCAGGGCAGGAAGAAAGATTTGCAGCACAGCTCAGTCAAAAGAAATCTTTTAAGATCTTCCCTCAAGCCCTAAGTCCTGTCAGCTGTCATATCCTTGTTACCAGTGAGGGGATCAAAGGTTATCTGACACCTTTCAGTAACTAAATATTTCTTTGTTTATTTGCATCTCCTTTGGAATATATCTCAATCATTTTGGTATTTGCCTTTGTATTCTACTTCAAAAATTGTAGGTGTTCTTTATATTTTTAGAATTATGTTATTAAAAGCTCTATTTGGTATACATTATCTCAATTGCAGAGTTACTTTCATTTACCTTTTGTTATGATCGTCAAACCTATTAAATGTTCTGGCTATGTTTTTTCCTTATGTGGACTCCAACTCTCTTAATCTTCATCAAAATAATACCACGTCTCATTACCAAAACAAGTCATTTTCTCTTAAAGTCTTTTATTGTACTCTTTCCTCCATTAAAACACCATCAATCTCATCCCTAATGCTAAATCACTGTAAATGAAGGAAAAGGTCATAGAACTTCTCTAGACATGTTACAAAATTAATTACAATTTTATCGAGGAAAGACTGATATAAATCGTGATGAATATACACAATGAAATGATACTAAAATGATAGATGCAGTCTTTTGAGTAATATTTAACCCTACCGATCTTCTAGGAACTCTCATTCTTTCCATATTTAAATTTCAAGCTATGACACATGAAATGAAACACATTTTATCATCATGGGTAACTCTCATTCCATGGTCATCATTTAAGGAAAAGATTACACATACTAACATTTCAGACCTTTATAATATTGCATGCTGTTAAAATTCACTGTTTTATTTGTCAAAATATTTTGGATAGCTTTTGTGAATGAATATATGAGTAATGAAGATTCTCCCATTTTGTTCTGAGATTTTGCTTAGGGGAAAGAAAAGAGAAAATATTTTCTGTCTTTTCCTTCCCTCTCTCCCTCTCTCCCTTCCTTCCTTCTCTTTTGGATATATTTTTTTTAAGTAAAAAGCAAATTGATGTATGAATCTACTTCCTCTAAATTATACCACTTAGCCATGTATGTTACACCTACCCCAAAGTTTGTAACAATCAAGTGTCCCCAGGCCATTTGCTATGCAAAGTTAATTTTTGGAAGCCAGGTAGGAAAGTAACACTTAATTCCTGCTATATTCCTCAATCTCCTCCCTCAACATAGAGAAACAACATAGCAAAGTGTTTGTTCCCAAATGCTTAGTGTTTTCCAAGGGAAAAGTAAAAGGTGATTGGGAAGTGCTTTTAAGAGAAATTAGTTTCTCTTGTCACCTGTCATCGAGATAGATTACACTCAGCTGCTTCATAGAAGCAGAAATAAAATCTAACATATTTGTGGCTAAGACAATAGTGTGCATACTTTTAAATTGCATCAGGTAGGGCCTATTGTTTAAGATTCCTTGCTACTGTCATTGTCACAACATTCTACATTATTCAAACCAAGCATCAATTCCATTAGTCAGTCTCTCCTTTGCTGTCAAAGATGCAAATACAGGCTTGTGTTGCTTAGAGTAAATGCATCATCTGAACAGGAAATGCGTCAGGAAATATTAAATGATATAAGGTATGATTCTGAAATAAAATCAAATAAATAGATGAGTCCCACTCCCACAAAGAAAATATTCCTTATAAAAAACCTCTAAGATATTCATTTCTGCTTTCCTAGTACATAAATTGTCATTGTTCAACAACCTAACAACCTCGTACTGAATAGATGCTCAATATATATTTTCAAATGAAAGACTGGCTCAATGAATGAATGAATGAGTAAATGAATAAATATCAAAGAATGATTGTTTAACATGCTGACAATACACTGATTCATTGGATTGATGATGTAATTCTTTCATATCATGATATCTATGTAGTTAGACCACAACATGCTTACTTTACTACCACTGCTTATTACATGAATATTTTGCCAAGTATTTTGAAATTTCCATATAGTGCATCATGGAATCCATGATAATTTGAACTGAATTTGAAAAACAGAACCTGTTTACAATAATAAGAACTAAAATTAGCTATTATTTACTAAGGATCTATTATGTCTTATGTGCTTTATATATATGATTTTTATCCTCATTTCAACTCAATGAGTTTATAATTATAATTCTCATTTCATATTTATGGGAGACACTCAAAAAGTTTGGGTAATTTGCCCATGTCTAGAAAACAAGTAATTTATGTTCAGATCTGAGCCTGCTTTTTCAACTATCCCAAATCTCCACTTATGATATAATGACTAAAAGACTCATTAATGGGCATCACTGCCAGGTTAGTTCTCTATTGCAACCAAAACTATTCCATACATTCCCATTAAGATATCCATTTAAATTTTTTAAAAAAGCAAAGGCAAGCTATAAATATATAAGATATATTAGAATATAGAATATAATATATAATAAATATATAGAATATTGTGGGAGATATGTATTCTCCACTCTTAATATTACTAGTTTCATCCCCATGAAAAGAGCTCAATAGTGTGGCCTTGCCTCTCTTTGCCCTTTTACTTATCCTGGCCCAGGGGAGGTGTTGTGACTTATCTAATTGATAAATTTGGAAGAGTGAATTCAAAAAGATAAAGTTTGGCTCAGCAACTTCTTTATTTCTCTTAGGAGCAAACTACCTGCTGGGATCAGGTTCTTTAGTGTCTTAAATGTTTTTAAATGTCTTTGATTGTCTTGTTATTTAATGTCTTTAGTACTACCTAGGACAGCCTCACCTGTAACAAACCCTGCCCCAATCTAGTCTTCTCACAGAAGGTGTGCCTGCCTGACTCTGGGGTGTATATGTTAGGCCCATTTAGTTGTTATGTTAAACTGTGTCTTCCATCTTAGCCTTTAATAAGAAATAACAGTGGTATTTGGTTAGCATTTAATACTCCTTTATCTTTCTATTTTGTACATATTTTGGATTTTTTAAAAAATGCTACTTATTAAGCCCCCTGAGAGATTCCAACAAATAATAAGATAACCACCATGTTAATTTACATTCATACACACATACATACACAAACACACGAAACAGAAAATCACAGAAAAATATTTTAAAACTGTATTGACAGCTGTTTTGGCGTGATAATTTTATGTACGAAGTCAGTGATAATCCTAATTTTACTGGTCTAGTAACAAGTAAAGGAAAAGTATGAATGATGGTATAAGTAGTATGAGCAGTATTTTTCTTTTACTTTTTGTATTTGCTATATTTTATATAACACACATGTATAGTGCTTTTATTAGAATCAAACTAAAAATACTTTTTTTTCCCCAAAGAGACCACTTTTATCATGTTTTATTTAAACAGAAACCTGCTTTGTTGTAAACCTGTGAAGGGAAGAATTGATGCATGCTATTTTTTCTTTTTTGACCATATGGAAAAATTTACATCTAACTACAAATTACATAAATATTGACACACAAATGCCTATTCCGATGTCTGGGCATGAAATATTTAATTTTAATGTCCTAAATGTTTTACATTAGCATCTGTTTTTGCAAGGGTATGCTTATAAATTACTCTGGCATTCTGACTAAATTATCTTCCTAAATATCACAGGTTAGGAAATCCACTGGGTCCAAATATAAAAGTATTATATTTCTATTAGAGGTGCCTTATATTTTTTTTCTTAGTATTTTGACAGGGCTACCATATTTCAAATTAACTTTATAGTAATAATATAGCACCTTTAGGATATGCAGCTAGAATTACAGCACCAAAATAATTTATGCCAAGAAGTTATTTCTGATTCAATTATTCAAAGAATTCTCATGTTAGCATCTAAAACAAGAGTGAAGATAAGAAAACAGACATTTAAATGTGAGCACTCTTGATAGAACTTTACTCACTCGTCAGATATGACTTGGGTATGTTTTGTTTTTGCTTACCCAATTCTCTGTATTTTATCTCCAGCATTTTAGTATAACTTACCAGGTATTAAGTACAGGAATAGGAAGTATGTCTTAGTAAATCTAATTAGTAACTCTAATTTTTATATACAAATTTTGGTATTTGAGCTATATATACTGTCCAAACATAAATGGAGAATAATGTTACTATGAATTGTTAGTAAAATTGAATATGAATCTTATCTAGATAACTTTATATATCATAGTAGTACAGTGGAATTCTTAGCTAACCAATAAAAGTATGAAATTGTCTTTTTCTACTCATAAAAATACACTGCTTTTTATCCTTGTTCTGTATTGAGACTAAGACCCATAAAAATAGACCTACCACAAACTTCCTGTAAAAAACCTGCATGGGGAAAACAAAAACCCCAGGATTTTGCAAGTATATGGCATGTGGCTGTGCATAAAATTACAAGCACATGTAAACCAAAAGAAATGTCTTCTAATATGTAAATTCGATGACAACGAATTAAGATACATTCAAGGGATTTTAAGAGGATTTTAAAAGAATGCTTTTGAAATAAAGTTTCCTTTTTGGAGTGGAGGGATTTTCACATCAGCTCTTAAATTTTTATGTTAAGAGGTTATTGGTCTCACCAAGATTCAGTAATGGTTACCAAAGCTAACCTCCCACTGTAAACTGCTACAGATCTGGACAAAATATATGCAGCAATTATTTTCAGGAATTGTTTGACATACTGTGCTAGGTTTTATGTGGTCCATAAAAGAAGGGAAACACACAAGATGAGCTCCCTATTCACCCTGGGATTCTGTCTGCAGGCATTTTCCAAACTCAGGTAATTGGGCCCAAATAGAGAGCAGTGGTCTTTCTGGGCACAAGAAATAGATTTGAATTCAGGGAAGCTGAAGAAAATAGAGGAGCAGGAGAGGAGGATGAGGAGAAGGAAGGAGGAGAGGAGGAGGAGGAGGGGCAAGTGGAGGAAGAGAAGGTGGAGGGAGGAAGAAGAAGGAGAAAAAAGAAGAAAAAAAGGCACAAAGTTTAGAAAGAAAGAAGTAAAAATATTCTTTTTTAAAAAAACGATTGCATGAGTATGTACATATTAATATCAAACAATAAGGAACCTAATAGGAGAGTGGCATATTCAGTCCATCACATTAAGGTGCTTTTGAATGATTAAAAACATAAATTTCCACCTACTATTCACAAGGACTATAGAAACTTTTGTTATTGTCTCTTCTAATCCTTTTTATGACAAGAAGGACCTGAGTCATTTAAAAACCCTAAATACTGTGACAGAAAAGGAAAGATAGAGGGTTAGATAGATGGATATAGATTTATAGATATATGTATATGGATATATTAATATAAAAATAGGTATATAAATATAACTCAATACAAGGAAGTAATTTTTCTACCATTGAAAATAATAAGATTGATTAAACATATGTCAGATTTTGTAGGCTTCTTACAAAATAAAATAAGAAGTGACAAAATTAGTACTATGGCCTAAATGCTTAGGCCCCCCGCCAAATTTATATGTTGAAATGCTAACACACAAACTGATGGTATCAAGAGGTGGGGCCTTTGGGAGAGGATTAGATCATGAGGGTGGAGTCCTCATCAGTGAGATTACTGCCCTCACAAAATAGGTTAAAGGAAGCTCCTTCTCCTCTTCCTGCATGTGAGGACACAGTGAGAAGGTGCCATCCATGAGAAGGTGGGCTATCCCCAGACACTGAATCTACTGATGTCTCATTCTTGGACATCTCAGTCTCCAGAATTGTGAGAAATAAGTTTCTGTTGTTTATAAACCACCTAGTTTATGATATTTTGTTGTAGCAGCCTGAACAGACTAAGACAGTAAGCATAATAAAAATAAGCACTTGACTTTTAAAAGTGAGAGTTTTGAAGGGGAAAGTATTCATTTAGACATGAAATTTCTCATCTGCCTGCAAAGGCAAGTCATTGTTCTTATTATATATGCTGAAATAGTTGTTATCACAAGGAAGACTGCACACATAAAATAGATAGTATATATTAAAGACCTCTTCAATATGTTTGCAATGTACATGGGCTTATCAAACAGTCATCAGTT
Organism: Propithecus perrieri; assembly: GCA_963574695.1. Classification (NCBI taxonomy): domain Eukaryota; kingdom Metazoa; phylum Chordata; class Mammalia; order Primates; family Indriidae; genus Propithecus; species Propithecus perrieri. The sequence continues at coordinate 89,570 of CAUYRB010009676.1, forward strand.
ATCCCTGTTTTGAATCACACCTATTCTGAATAAAAATGTGCCTTGATTCCAGTGTCCTAATTAATTAATCTAATTTTTGATTTACAAAGTAATTAATTATAATATAATACCAGTAGTTTTTAACATTAACATAATGCAGAATAAAGATAATTTTTTACCATGAAAGAGGAATTTAAAATATTACGGTAGCACTATTATGCAATGTTTAAGAGCTCTGCATTAAGCCTAATTGCTTTGGTTCAAATACTGACTCGACTATTTAGTGTTTTTTTTTTCTTTGTTTCTTTAACCTTGATAAAATTAACTTATCTATGCCTTAGTTTCTTCATTTATAAGATGTGATTATAGTCCACCTATTTCATTGGTTCATTGTGAAAATTAAATGAATCGATATATGGAAAAAGTTTAAGATATAGAAAAGTCATTCCTGACTTCCAAAAAACCATCCATCAGGGTTCATTAGTAATTTTATGGCCCCTCTTTCAGAGATCTATTACCCTTCTTATACTTGGTCCAGTCTTGAACAATAGAATGAATTACATTACTTTTTCATTATAATGATTATAATAGTTATGATTAGTTGATTACCTGATACATACAGGCTATTAAGATAAATACTTTATTTTACTGTATATTTCTCTTAATAGCCTTACAAAATAGCTATTATTCAAGTTTAACTAATGGCAGAAGTGAGGTTCAGAGAGTTTAATCAATACTACTTTCAACATTTGAGATTCAAACTCAGGTTTATCTAAATTTCATACCACTCTTCCTCTCACTAAGACTATTAATTAATCACATTTTCATGCTCTTGGCCTTCTATCCTCACAAATTCCTCATAATGAATAAAGAAGTTACTGATAACTCCTTGTGAGTGAGCAAGAAAACTGGAAGTAAAGTGTGTTTTTTCTTGTTCCCCTGTCTACACCATATAAAATGCTATCAATATTCTATAAAGTCATCAGCTACTACTAATCAGAATATTGGTAGCACACATAGGACACTTTTATAGGAAAAAAAAAGAGCAAAGCTAAACACAATATTGATTTTCCAATTAAAAGGAAGTCTAAAAACATTGAAAATGTGGTAGTATTTGAAGACGAAACGGAACAAAATGGAATTAATGGAACTTTACTGAGAGAACTATTGAAAAGGCCAACTTCACATGCATTATGCCACATGGCTCCCTCTCTGCACCGGGTGTCCTTCCACAGCCCCATGGAGCTGCCTGCTCTTTGCACAGATCCCTTTTCTAATAATGCAAAGAGGAAGGGTGACCTTTCCATTTATCTTCCATGGAAGTTCCCATTTTCCAGTCATAATTAGTATCATTAAGCCATAAAGTGAAAGAAAGCATCTGTACTATAGGATTCCACACCAAGCTATGGATGAGTTACAGCTCTGCTTAACCTCAAGTAGTACTGACATTTAAAAAATTGAGCTTCTCAAGACACATGCATAAATCTCTAATGTTGGAATTTCAGAGGAAATGTTTTTGAGCAAAAGGTTCCTCCTGGAGCCAATAAAAGTGTTATATTTGGGTGAGAACAGTCATGATTCTTTTTAAAGATAGCCTTGTGCTTTCAGTGGACAGTTTTTTATGTAGAGTTGATGCTATTCTACAACGCCATTACTTGCCATTCAACATCATCAACTTGGCCTTTTAAAACTCTTTTTTTTTTTAACAGTTCAATCTTTTAACAGGACAGAAACTCTATTGTTCTTGCTGTTAGTTCAAAATTTCATTGAGTGTCTTCTCCACAAAGGCAATGAGTAGATACCATTACCTCTCCCTGAAGTGCTTTCTTCTCTTCCTACTTCCCACAGCGTAGGTAACTCCCTCTGATCCTTTCAATCACAGATTAGATGCCCCCTACTGCAGAGAGATTTTCAAGAATCAATAAAGTAAATTTGCATTTCACCAACATGTTGAAAATATATTCCCTTTAAAAATATGTGCTCTTTTCCTTGTAAAATAAACAGTTGCCTGTTTGATAAACATCAGCGCATATAGGGACTTGAAGAGCAGGGACTCACATAAAGCAGGTTAAAGCACATCCTTTTAATCATGGAGTGCAGTGGGTGGGCATCAGTATTTTAAATAAACATTCTCTGTAAACCCTAAAAAAAAAATGTGCTCCTTTAGGATGGCAACTATGTCATGTCTACTCTTATACCCCCAACACATAGAAAATTTGTCTAGAATAAATAAATGTACTATGTCCTTGGTAAAGGTACTATGAGGAATATGAGGAAGAATGACAGAGTATTAAGGGGCTTTGTATTTTAGTGAGGACTATACTAATTTTCACTTATTACGACATAAAAGTAAAAAGAAAAATTAACATTATGGGTCAGGTGCAGAAAACATGCTCTGGAAATGCGTAACACTTTGTGTTTTCAGCCACTAATCTGGAAGGTTAATTTCAGAAATATACCCTTTCTCATCATACAATTATCTACCATTTTACTTTTTTATAGGAACCATCATAACCTTAAATAGTCTTTAGGAAAAATAAATAGGAGTGTTTATAATATTAAGTACTTCTTTTATACCAGTTGGCATAGATTCAAAACCGTTGGGAAAATTCTGTCAGGCTTTTGGTCATTCATGATCTATAGCTTGATTGCACAAACAGGGATGGCTGGGCTTGTCAGTGGTTAATGTAAAGTTTGTGAGTCATAAACTGGGACATTCTGTTAACAAAAACAGTGTATAACTGATGGCACATTAATGTAAGTGAATAGGTAAGATACTTGCCTTCTCTGTAATTTGGGCTACCACCCCTGGCAGACTACATTCTGGTTTACATACCTTATTTGAAATACTAGAATATACCTTGAGGTGAAAGATCAGCCTGATGAGAAATCACAAGCATCACTGCAGAGTGGGGTGATGGAGGATTACATATCCTCACATCCTCAGATGAAAAACATTATACCATCAGCATCTATGAGAAAACTATCCAAAGTACATGGATCCAGTATGTAAAGTGGAAAAGACATCATGGTTCTATTTAATATTTGTTTTGTGATGTAAACATTACCAAATTTGAACACAGAAAATAAAATGTCAAAGAAAAACTTCAAGTACTAAAAATAACTACACAGATGTCTCCAAATTTTTGGATTTTCAAGAAACAATTCTGCTCCTATGATGTTTGCCTTTATCGGTTGAAAATGAAATAGTCTCAAATGCCATCATTGCAGGCTAGAGATCAGTATACTTGTGGCAAGGAAAAAGGCATGGGAATTTTTGTAAATCTTATGGGTTGTGAAGACCTGGATCTGTCTCGTCAGGTCCTAGGAGTACAACAATTTTATTAGAGAGTTTCAGGATATGTATGGGCAATAGCATCAACTAGCATGTGTGTCTTATTACTGCAGTCTGCTTTAGCAGGAGAGGCCCTGAGACCTCTATTTCGTGAAGCTAATTGGGTATAATCTGGGCATTTATTAAGTGCAATCAGGTGTTCAAAAGCAGGCTGCCTATGGCCAAGCAAATGCCAATCACTTTTAAATGATACTTCTAAGGTCAATTCTACTCCTTCATTTTAAACATAGCACTGAGTCAAAATTCACACTACTCCATTAACAAAGAATTGCATCATCCTACTCTTAGAGTTTCAGATTTCAATTCATTTCTGGTACAGACAAGTTACCCCCCAGGAAAAGGTTTACTGGATAGTGACATTACCTGGGGAAGTCCAGAACCCAATCACAAATTATCTTTTGGATCCATATCCATACAAAGACCTGGAATCCTGGGCAATTGTATGTGCATAAGCCACTCTATCACATGTACCTCCTTTCTTCCCTGCCCATATACACATGTTCTTAAGTCTGATTATATCTAAAATGAAACCCATGCCACATAAGAACAGGCCTAATAAAAATATAATCCAGAAGCACTTCTACCTGCAAGATGCTGTAGTGTCTTCAGTTTTCTTAACTAACTTTACCTAGAAAGTGCTTTTCCTTTATTAAAAAATTTATAACCTTTTATCAATGCATGCTAATTCTTATAATTTTGGATTGTATTTTCTTTGTATAAATGTAAAGGCAGACCAAACTCTTCAGTCTTATTTCAGGAAGTTAATCATGACATTAGGGGCAAAAGAGGAAGTAATCAACTTAGAAAAGTGGATATATATATATATATATATGTGCGTGTGTATGTATATATGTAAAATCTCCTTATATAGGAAGATAAATGGAAGAGAAGCACTAAATAATCTATGTTTTTATAATATCCAATGACTTTTTTCTAATTTTAATAAAAGTCCTGCTTCTGGAACATAAAATTCCTTATTTCTTTCACTTATGTTTTTATAAAATATGTGATAAGATTTATCTACTCATTTAACAAAATAATTATTTTTAGATAAACACAGAGAATAGGGATGGTAGCTAGGGTTCTCTTCCAATTTCTTGGAGCTTAGGGTTGAAAGAGAGGTGAAAAAAAAAAAGTTTAAAAATATCTCAGTTCAGCTAACTGAATGTACCTAACTCAGCACAGGTCTAGTCTTGAGCAGAAGGAAAGGAGCAAGAGCAGCAGGTTGAGAGCACAACTGTTTCCTGGCAAAAGTGCTGCCCTTACTAAACAACGTCATTTTTATATGCAGTTAAATGAATGAGACATCTGAGTTTAAGGCAGAAGAGAGAAGAAGAAAGAATTTATTTTGTGAACCTCTCCCTGGACTGAATTGTGGCCTGAGCAATGTAACAAGCAGAGAAGATAAATGCAATCCTGTGGTTCACCTTTTAGATTTCCGTACTGGAACATTAGTCGAGGTCTACAGAATCGATCTGGTTGATGCCTGGAAACAAGAGGCCTCCAGGAAGTGCTGGTAATGAAAGGGCTTTGTCTCCCACCCACACACAGTGAGCTCCGCTGCTGACAAAGTGGGTTTCTCCTGATTGACGCTTGTGGTTAATTGAGTGTCACATTGTGTTCATGTTACCTCTGTTCTGATGCACACAACAAGAGATCAGCCCTGACAAGTGATAGCTCAGAGTGAGCCTAAATAAAGCACTTCATTGATCTGGAAATGGCTGTAGGTAGAACCCACAGCCCATCTGCCTGACAACTATTGCAAATCGCATGAGCATTGTGATCTTTTCCCCTTTCCCTTCCTTTTCCAATGTGATTTAATTACGTGGCCATTTAAATTGACTTAGTGGCCACTAAAGCAGTGCTGTTTTATCTACAGAATTGTAAGTCCCTGTCCTTCTAACCTACCCCACTATACCCCTGCCCATGTTTCGCTTCATTAAAAGTTTGTTTTTTTACAAAGAAATGCACTAAGTACTTTCCCAAGGCTACTGGATGGAGCCACACAGGAAGTATCAATAGTCTTTTAAGGGTACCCAATGCTAGGTATACTGGTTGGGAAGTACAGAGGAGAGGATGGATGATAGGTAGGAAGGAAGGAGCAGAGGTTTAATGTTGGGTAAATACTATTAGCCTGGCATTGTCCATCAGGTCCTGCCTGACTCTCCCAAGCAGTTTGTCACATTAATCATTTTTGTTACCATAGTGACTGATCATATTACATTATAATTATCTTTTTGCAAGTAGACTTTTAACACCAAACTCTGTTTTTTGAAAGCTGTATCCACATTGCTATTATAGAAGCTGTATAAAAAGAGTAAAGAGAAAGTCTTCACTAAGAATTTGATGAAAGAATATGAGTGATGAAAAGAATGGTATTAAGAAATATGCATAGTTTATCCATTCATGTAAATCAGAAGTCTCGAAACATTTCAGTCTCAGGACTTCTTTACACTTACAAAGCAATAACCACCCAAAGAGCTTTGGCTTATATGGAGTACCAATATTAATATTTTCCATATTAAAAAACTTAAGACATTTTAAAAATAGCTATTTATTAATTCATTTTTAAAACAGTAACAAACCAATTATATGGTAACATAAATGCCATATTTTTATGAAAAATATCTATAATATTTACAAGAAAACTAATCTATGGGAAAAGTGGCATTATTTTTACATTTTGGCCAGTCTCTAACATTCACAGAAGATACCTGGAATTTTATACTGGCCTCTGTGATCACTCTGTTGCAATATCACATGTGTAGCCTATGGAATACTCCACTGTGTATTCTTAAGAGAATGACAGTGAAAAGGGCAAATCACCTTTTAGTATTATTAAGGAAATAGTTTGACTTCATGGAACCCCTGAAAGGAACTCAAGGCGACTTAGGTGTTCTGGGACTACATTTTGAGAAACCTCAACAAATGCCTTTGAAACGCCACGCAAAGCTACAGTGACCACTAATTTCTAATGATGTTGCTTGGGGAAAGATGAGCTATTTATGTGACATTGATCCTAAGAGTCTTATTGGTAAGTTGTAAAACTTTGCCAAGTTGGGTCTTTACATTTAACCTGTCCACTTATCTCCTTCATTTCTGCAAATTCCATGCTGACAAAGGATTTTGCGTCAAAACAATGCCAGCTATACTAAACCCCCTTATTTAGTGATTTCCCAATCAGTACCCCTCTTTTGCCTAAGGAATGTCAGTTACAGCATCTTGTTTCTCCCGCAAGCCTTAGGCTGATCCTAAAATTTCAGAGAAATAGAAAGTTGATCCTTTTCTCCAAAGGGTTGCAAAATACATAAAAGACACAATGCTTATTTAGAAGACTAAATATAAACAAGGATTGCCAAAAAAAAAAAAAAAATTACCTAGAAGCCTGCAAATTGCAGCTGTCAATCTTGGCTCTTTGATACTGTCTAAATCTAGTTCCAATTAAATAAGAATGTGAATTCCAATACTCTTAACAGCAGAATCATATGGCCTCTTATAGCCAAGTAGTGCTTAAAAAGGAAAGAGCAAATCAGAACTCCCACCCAAGGACACGGAAGCTAACCCTATCAAATTGACTATCAATAATTAAGGCCTTTGATGCCTCAAATCATTTAGATAATAAGATTGCTTTGAAGTAAATAAATATCAAATTAGGATTTGTGGCAGTCACAGGTGTTTGGCAGGGCTGGCCTATAATCACAGAGAAAATGAATGCATTTTATTCAGCATAATTAGAAAAAGAAATGAAGTTTATATGCAAATTGTAAACCACTTTAGTCAAAGATAACCGGTCAGACTGCTTTTGGTAATTTAAACTTTCATTTAGATGAGAATTTGCAAAGTATCTATTTTCAATGCAATTTGAGTACAGCTGGTTGCGCTCTCTCAGTCATCTGAGAGAGAATTTAAATGTCCCTGATAACCCTCCAGTCTTGTTTTGGTGCTGACAAAACAACATATGCATTTTTTAAACTTGACTTTTTCCATGTTTAGCTATACAGGGAATCAGTTCCAAAGGTTATATGGGATTTTTCAGCATTCCGCACTGACCCTAAAGGAACATGAGCATATTTGGGGGTGGGGAGTGTGAGAGGGAGGAATTTAAGATGATAAAGATTAGAAAGAAGAAATATGTCTGAATGTATGTAAAATTCAAGAGTTTTAAGAAATGGGAATGTAAATATTGTTCCTGATTATTTGACTCGGATAAAGCTACATGTCTCTGAACCTATCTTGACTCCTTTCTTATATTTTGCCATATTGTAATATTTATCTACTTGTCTTACCTTCTTTCTGTTAGTATATAAAATGCTTAAAGTCCGGAATGTTGAACTATTCCCCTCTGCGTTGCATGGACTATTACCTGTCCTATGTAACTTCTTGATAATATTTGTAAACTTAAGTTGAATCAATGGCCTAAAGATATGGAATTGAATAATGGCTAACAATAAAGAGTAAAATTCAAGGAGAAAAAACACACCTTTTTGTAAGGGGGAAATGTGATGTTTGAAAAGTAGCAAACAATTTTTTATAAGCTATAGTTTATTAGTTTTCTTTGTTTTTTGTTTTCTTTTGTTTTCCTGAAGAGTTACTAGTTGTATGAGGCACTATGCCAGCTATGAATTCGTATTGCAGCTTCCTGTTTTTCTTATTCTCCTAGTTACAGTCAACCACAACAAATTCTTTGCCAGGTTGAACACACTGATTCTAAACTAGTACACCGATATCTTCATACTCTTTACAAATGCTGAGTAAGTTTTGATAAATAAACATCCAAACTAATCATATTTACCTCTAAAAAGGTATGTCCCAGATCAATACTTTAAACCTATGGTGTAGTACAGCAATCCTCAAAATTAAATGGTCACCATAATCATCTATGGATTGTTAGAAATACAGACATCTGGGCTCTGCACAAGACCAGCTAAATCAGAATCTCTGAAAATCAACTGGATCTCAAAAGTACAGTGAGAAGAGGAATTGATGTATAAAAAGCACCTAGCACAGTGCCTGGAACAACAACAAATATTTTTATATATTATCTCGTTATTATTAGATATTTAACAAATTTATGAAAGAAATAGACACATGAATGAATGCTAAAGGAACAGGTACATGTAAGAAGAAAAATGCCAGAGAAGATGGTCTGAGATGATCCCTGCTAAATCTGTGGATGAAAGCGTTGTCACCATTTTCTTTCTCCCTCCTTTCCTCTACCTATTTTGAAACATAGCCTCATTTATAATCAGGTGGATGTAAAACAAGCCTGTGATATTTAATCATATAATTTACATAGAAAGGTTGCTCCGAAAAGAGGATCTCCTGATGGAACAGTGCTCAGTCACTCAGATGCCATGTACCTTGGAGCCATATCTATTCTTTTTTTCTAACTGTGAAACTTGGCTCCTTCACAGACAAGCAACCACCTGCTGTCACAGAAAACATTAAGGACTGAGATACTCTTGATTTCTCACCGTTTTTTTTTTTGTTCCCTACTTACATTTTCATTCCTCAATCTTAGCATGGATAAACAGCATTTCAAGATGAATAAACCCAAAAGAATAAACTTACAATGTTAGAACTTTGAATATCGTGTCAACCGAATCAGGAAGATTATTGTTATTGTTAAGGTATATGCATTATCTACTTCTGTGTAACAAATGGTCTCAAATGTAGCAGTGTCAAGCAATAAACATTCATTATATCACAGTATGTGTGGTTCAGGATTCAGATGTGGCTTAGCTGGATGTTCTGGCTCTGGGTCTCTAACATGGATTCAGGATGTCAGCTGGGGATGGCATCATCGTAAGGTCCTCTGGTGGTGGAACCACTTCCAAGCTTACTACCAGCAATGTTAGACTGACACCCTTAGTTCTTCACTGGCTGTTGGCCATTGGCTTCTCTCTCTTCCTTGTCACATGGACCTCTCTATAGGAAAGCTCACAACATGCAATCTGTTTTCATCAGAGCTAGTAAATGAAAAAGTAAGAGAGAGTGTGCTAGCAAGTTGGAAGTCACAGTATGTTATAATCTGGTCTTAGGAGTGCCATCCCACCACTTTTGCCATATTCTGTTTGTTAGAAGCAAGTCAGTAAATTCAGTTCAAACTCATGGGGAGGAGATTATATAAAGGCATGAACACAGTAGGCAGGGGTCATTGGGAACCATCTCAGAAGCTACCTATCACCTTAGGAGACCCCAACACCTCTCTAGCAATATTGTATAAAGACTACTTGCCTATTTAATAAGCACTCAAAATATCAATAGAGCACCTTATAAAATTCAGAAGCCTTGTATTTTCTTAATGAAAAAGCTTCAGTATGTGAGGCTAATAAGAAGATGTACTTTTGGGTGTCAATGTACTTTTAAAATGTTCCACTGACACTCCACACCATGCAGAGTGAAATTCAAGAGGCTTCACATAGCTACATATGTAACTGAGCTGGCCCTGGCTACCTCTCCAGTGGCACATTGTTTTTCTTTTACTAAAACTACACACTCTAACAGTGTCATATTGTTTGTTGTTTCCCAGGTAGTTAGGTATATATTTCTATTGTCTCTAATACCTGGAATGTCCCCATACACACCCTAACCATCTGATGATCTCTTACTCAAATTTTAAGAATTAGCCTTGGCATAACCTCCTCTAAAGTCTTTCCCAAACTTCTGGCTGGGCTACATGCCCATCATCTCCATGTCCTTAACACTTCATGCCTATCCCTAATGTTGCATCATCTGTTGTTTTCTTCAAGAGCATATGCAATTTTTGATGGCCAAGATCATGAATATGTTAGCATTGCATTCTCAACACCTAGAATGACCCCTGGGCTACAATATATTTCCATAAATGTTTGTTGAATGACAATGAATATGGAAGGAAAAAGGAAAGGGAGGAAAGAAGGAAGGAAGTAAAACTAAAGGACCATCTTCCAAGTAACCTAAAGGACAAAGTTCTCACACCCATTGCTGTTAAGTACCATGGGAAGAGATGAATAAAATATGACAATCCAATGAAATTACCACCAAGTTAATCAAATTCTTTCCTTGTAGTTATAAACCTTAAAAAGTATACAAAGAAGTGAAGATCAAAGTAGAGTCTTCCCTATGTTTTAAAAATCATGTTCCATAAATAACATTTCCAATGGTTAAAAGGAACTATGGAGTTTCAGATCCATTGTAGCAAAACAACACTGCCTGTAGGAATTTCGTTAACAAAAGCATAGTTTTAGGTCAAGCATATTCCTTGTTTGAATATATTCACATCTTTCTCAAGAGGGGATGCTTTTCTTCCAGCAGAGGTTCAGTGATTCTTACTTTTCTTCTTCAACACTCCTCCTTATGCTAAACAAGGCACAGATCCCTCAAGCTAAATAGCTGTGTTGTTTAACTCACCTGTTGTTACGGGAGGTAGACACTTTTCTTTCTTCCAGCAGGGGGTGTTGTTTCTGATGGGGATTCCATTATTATAGGTAATATAAATCACATTACCTAATTAGTTGCTCAATTATACTTAACTGGCTTTAATAAAAATCATGTTCTTAAAGAAAATCTAAAAGTTTCAATATTTATGACATATATTGGTAATTACAATCAGAACAAATTAAATAATATAATATAAGATATACCAGTGTGTAAGTGTATAAGATATACACTTTCCTTCTTGCCTCTTTTCTGTGTTGTTTTGTTTTGCAATCTGGAAATTTGCTATATAAACCATCGAAAGCATTCTTTTGTATTCATATTCTGCTTTTGCCTGTGTACACTTTATCTTTTTGTCATCATTGTCATTAACAAAATCTTCACCCCAGAAGCATAGCTCATTTAGTCCTTAACTCAATGTGAATGGGTTTCTAAGCTATGGTCCTTTTTAACCGGAAAATCTGAGTTAGTCAGAGAATTCTGGCTGGCTGAACAGTATTTGGAGAGTGGCAAGGGTAACAGGTGCACTAGTATATTCGGAGTTGGTTAAGAATGGCTGCGGTCAGAAACTACTCTGGAAGCAGAGGCCCTAAGGGAAGTAATATTCAGTAAAATTCCTTCATGCCCTATAGAATCATTATTTCTTTTGTTAATCTAACTCTGCTGGAGTTTTACTCCCCTACAAGTCTTCTTGTGCTAAACCTGCTGAGTCTACCATTCAGCCCAGGATTCATTTTTCTGACAAGCATTGAAACACATGCCTTCCTAGATTCTTTTGTTTGCTGTTTCTCAACAAATTATGCCAAATCCAGAATTTTCCATAATTTATTTTTCAGCACAATTTTTACTACCCAATAAATTTGCTTATTAAATTATACTTATTTCCCAAGCTGTAGCTTCTGCTAATTAATATATGCAAATAAAAAGTGGAATAATTAAAAGATTATTTATAATACAAAGGGAAAAGTGATTCAGTAACTCTGAAGAATTTCTATTATTAAACCTTATTTGCAAGTTACCTCCTCCCTCAGGCCCCTTGTGTAATGTCTAAGTTGTCAGGGTGTTTACTGGAGAAGCCAAATATGGTTGTGTGTTTAACACCTTTGGCTTTTAGAGTTTTTAAACTATTCTAAACTTCTTGAAACTACTCACTGGCTGCCAATGTTTTCTCATTAAGATAACATGATGGAAACTTCACCACGATCTAAAGCTACCAAGCACCTATATTTCAAAGATATAGGAGTGGATAATTTAAGTCGCTTAATAAAAATAATGGCTTATTTTTATAGAATGCTTGGCATGTGTTGCCATTACTCTAAAATTTAGTATTATCTGCCAGATATTATCCTTACACCAACTGTAAGAGGAAGATACTATTATGGTAGCAGTTTACATCTAAGGCAATACTTAAGTCAGCTAAGGTGAGGGCAGCTGGCTGAAGCAAGGTCATCTGGTTATATACTTGGCCATGGACCCTAAACTTGACCAAGTCTACCAAACAAAATATCCCAAGTTCTTATCCACTACTGGGTTCTATTTCCCAAACTTAGTCTTAATGTTCACAGGAACAAATACTCCATAAATAAGCAGTAGGTATTCTGACCATTGTTTTTTATGTGTTTGTTTTTAATTTGGGTAAAATGTAACCTATAATTGCCACTAGAAATTGGGCATGTTCTTAACAGGCTGAGGAACTCTTCTATCGCAAATTTCTTCTTATTGTCTTAATTTACTGCCAAATTTCTAGTTTATTACTTGGGTTAAGATTCTTTGTATCTGTGCTGTCTTAGAAGCTATACTACTACTACTCATAGACCTTAACTTTTTAGTTTGAATGAATTTGTCAGCTTTCTTCTTTCCAAGACTAGAGAATCTGAGAAAGTATTAAGTACTTGTAATTAAACAATGAATTACAATTCTCTGAGTTAAATATTAGTCCCCAGTAAAAACACAGAATTTTTCTAGCAAGAGTCAATGGTACATTATTTTCAGATATTTACATTTCAAGGTGGTCTTGCAAGAAATAGGAAATAATCCAAATGCACTTGGATAATGTAGGAAAAATGGTCCAAATAAATACAAACCTTAGCATTGCTGTGTGGGCTTCTACTGGGTGCCTTACCTTCCTACTTGCTTAATCCAGTGCTAACTTATTCGATGTGCAAAATAATTTAATTACTTAAAAATGTGTTGATGACTTTTTCTGCATGCTTGCAATTTCAAAACCATTGAGTTTTAGTTATAAGTGAAGCTTATCATAATTTTAATTTCTCTTATCTTCTGGATGGGGCTTCATGCTGTTGAAGAGTTAGCTGTACCCTTTTCTCCTAAAAAGTTATTTTGTTTACTTACATTTATATATAAATATTTTTTTACTTACATTTATTTTTACCTGCCTAATTTGGCATATAATCTATATAGCTAAATAGTGACAGTTGTTTAAGTTTTCTTGAAATAGTTCCTGTTAAACTATAAATGCCTGTGATTCTAATTCAACATCACTTTGACAATTCTATAACTTTAATCATACTCAGCATTAAGAAGATATTATTGTTTAAGCCTGCCAGGAATATTATTTTTGACGATATATTTGGCAGAAAAATGTTAAGTTTGACATCTGGAGAGAGTTTATTGTAAATGTAAACTGATATTGGACACTTTAAATTCAATTGTTCTGTTTGTTTGTTTGTTTGTTTTTAACATCATGATTTAGTCTCAGAAAATAGCACCAATGAATGTTTTCTGAGAAAACATATGTGAATTAAACTCAACTTTAGAAAGGCATTTTTATTATTTTTGGTTTCATAATGTATTGTCAAGAAGATCATCCACTTGATTCTAGTTATTTTCCGTCCCTCTGGATCGTCACCATGAAGCATGACATAGGAGAGAGAGAAGGGCAGTAAATCATGTGGTGAAATCAAATCAAAGAATCCACATAATACCTGAAAAAATCAAGCAGAAACTTTTTTTTTAATGTTAAACAAATTACTTTCAGCAACCAATGGAAGGAGCACCACCTACTATTACATTTAGGTATAGATATATCTTATATATTGATGTACATGTAGAAATATATTGAGAGATAGAGATCTATCCTACATATATTAGACTGTATTAAATTTATATTTTGTGTGTATTTATATATAGAGAGAGAGAGAGAAAGAGAGAAAGATAGAGAAGAGAGAGAGGTAGAGAGGTAAAGAGACAGAGAGACAGAGAGAGAGAGAAAAAGATAAAGAGATTTGAAGGACTTTGGCATGGAGTTTAGTCACACTGCCTTTATCCAGTAGCTATGCCTTTATCCAGGCAATGGCTAACAAACGCCACCAATTCTGAGAAAGCAAACTGAGTTGATTTCCTATGTGTTTTTGCTTCTGAGTGAACATAGTGAGAAAAGCACCTGTGAGTTTTACTACAATTTTGAGGTGAAGGACATTGTAGAGATGCTGATGCTATGATGGAAGAGAAGGCTCCAGGATCTGAACTGGGGAAATTATCCAAAGGTTTATCAAAGGATAAGCAGAATTTACTTTACTTCAAATTAATGAAAACTCTGGTACATGACTTTGCAATACCTCAGAAAGGAGAGAAGAGGCCAAATACTCTGTCCAATAATTTATACAACTTCAGTTGATAATCTCCTCCTCTTTCATGTTCTCAGGTTACCTAAATAATATCAAAATACGAAATACTCATAAGGGAGAAACCAAAATTTCTAATATTTAGGAAGGGAGACAAAGATAAATCATATCAAAATCAAAAGAGCCTGTGCAAAGACATTCCAGATGAAGTAATATGGTAAAAGAAACACTTGATCACCATGCAAACACATACCCTCCTTCTCATAATAAAGAAGAAAAGAAAGAATTGAATGAATGATAGTTCCATTAAGAACAGAAGGAAAAAGGAAAGGAAGAAAAATACATGAGAATTTATATAAACAACTCAATTTGAAAGAAAATATAATGCAAGAATAAGGCAAAGATTTCTCAGGAATGCTTTATGCTGTAGAAAAACCTAGTAACAACATAAATGCAATAGACACATTATTCAAAAAATGTTAAAACAACAAAATAAAATTGTAATGGGTTAACTCATGGCTTCCAAAAATGTGTTCACCCAAAACCTCAGAATGAATATAACCTTATTTGGAATAAGGGTCTTTGCAGATACAATTAAGGTAAGGATCTCTGATGAGATCACACTGGATTAGGGTGAGTCTAAATCTAATGGTGAGTGTCCCTATAAAAGAAAAGAAGAAAATGCAGAGACACAGGGGAGATGTAGATGCAGATGTAGATAAACAGGAAAGAGGCCCTGTGAAGACAAAGGCAGAGGTTGGAGTGATGCAGTTATAAGCCAACTGACTTTAAGCATTACCTGCAGCCAGTAGAACCTAGAAGAGAGACATGGACCAGTTCTCCCTCAGAGCCTCCAGAAGGATCCAAACCTGCCATACCTTGATTTCAGACTTCTGGTCTCTGAAACTGTGAAAGTAAATTTCTGTTTTTTGAGTCACCAAGTTTGTGGTAAGTTGCTATGGCAGCCCTAGGAAATTATAACAGAGATGAAAAATGAGATTGCATAGCTAAGGAAGCAAATCAAGGATCAAACAAGATTATTACAGAGCTAATAATTAAATTAGAAGCAGTAAAGATAGATAAGCTGAAAATTGAATTAATCACTGAAAATGTAGCAAAGGCTCCTAGTTTTCCCCAAATGCCTCTATACCCTTTTTCTTGAGAAGGGAATCCTTTCAAAAAACATTTTCTGGTCTCCCTTGCAATTAGATATAAAAGTAAGGGTGTTACTTAAGTTCTGGCTGTAGGGTATAAAGGGAAGTATATGTGTAATTCCTGAAAAGTATTATTAAAGAAAGGATGCATATCTTAATCTTTCCAATTCCCTGCTGGCTGACACGCAAAAGTTACGGATAGAAATAGAATAGCCATTTTAGACTTAGGGATGGTTCATGTTCAAGCTAGCAGAGCAACAAGACAAAAGCCAACTGGTTCTCTAGAAGTGTGGCGCTTCCATTTTATCCATGAGAGGCTTATTGTGCTGGGCTTGTTGGATAAAAGGTAAATGAATTGTTATTTTGTTTAAGCTACTTATGTATTTGAGCCTTTGTTTCAGAAGGCAGAACTGTTAAATAGTGTCTTATAATGCATAAAGATATATCTAAAATTATATTCAAAATATATTAATGAGGGTTTGCTTAACTTTGTATGATATATATTTTTATTTATGTCAAAGGAAGAGAATAGGCTTTGAGGTTAATTTGGAGTTCAAATTATTGAGCTATCACTTGCCAAATAGTTGATCTTAAGTGAATTAGTTCATGTATTTGAAACCTAATTCTGCATTTAAGCAATAGAGAGAGAACTACTTTTAACCTTCCTATAGCTCAGCTTTCTTAACTATAAAATGGGAGTATTAAACTATTTCCTCTTTCATAAGGTTGTTTTGGGGATTTATTTAAAATGCTTAGAATAGTGTCTGAGACAAATTAAGCATTATATGATGTTTACCTATCTTCACCATCATTATCATTACTATTATCATTAACTGGTAGGGTGTAAGAATTAGATATGATAAAGTATATATAATGTGTAGCTTAAAAGCCCAACAAATCACAAATGCTGAATAAATGATAGTTACATTATTTCAAGCATTATTTAGTGAACATATTAAATTGTGTTTTTCTATTAGTCCCCTCCTGTCAGGCTAATTGAAATCACTGATTATAGAGCATAATCTTAATTTCCTAACTGATATTCTGATATTCTAACCTCTAGCATTTCCTCCCACTTCAATTTGTCCCAATCTTTTCTGCCAGATTAACTCTTTTAAAGGTTGGTTTGGTAAAATCACTATTTGCTTATTATGACTTAAAGAACCAAATAAAATTCCTCATTCTGTCTTACAAATCCTTCCATAATATAAGTCCAATTTTCCTTTTATTTTCACTCCTTTGATTTTTATACTGTGTTCTACACTCAAATCAGAGAAATATTTTAGTCACATTTCTGTAAATATTTTTCACAACTTTGCCCTTCCACATTTTTGCTTATGCTGCTGTTCCCATTACTTGGGCTATCTTCTTTTTTTCTCATTATATACATGAACATTTAAGGCCTTTCTAAGTATTGACTCTTCTACCAAGTCTCTCTGGGCATTTTTGATGGAATATGCTTTTATTCTCTTATGATTTTGAACCTCTCTATAATAATAACGGCTGTGATGGATGCAATGAGGATTGCTGCCCAAATCTGCCTGCTCAATTTTTTCCCCCTTGGGTACCATGAAAAATTAGCTACCTATACACTGAAGACAATAGCTAAATGGGAAATAAAGTATCTCCTCCACTACTGCCCAAACCCCCACTCCTACTGGATAATATAACAGAAAAGGAAGCCAAATAATTCTTCTATTAAACCCAACTCCCAATTCCTAGATCTGAGGTGACACCTTTGAATCTATTTACCCAATGAACTCCATGAAAAAGTATGCCAAATTGCCTCTTTCACCTAATTTTAAAGAGATAAGTATGAAAAGACTGAGGGATAAGAATTGTAAGGCCTGACAGTTTTTCTTAAACTTGAATGCACACATCCATCACTTAGGGATCTTGATAAATCATAAATTTGAATCTGGGACTGGTATGGAAATTCTTCTTTTCTAGTAAGCTCCCAGGTGATGACGATGCTGCTTATCTGTGGACCACACTCTGAGTGACACTTCAAAAACTCGCTAAAGATAGGAATTTAAAATGAGCTTACTTTACGGGGATGTGAAGAGTGAACAAAAAAAAGGGTTAGTCATGTTGCTTGTTTGCACAGTAGCATTGTCTACTATGAATGTCCAACTAAATGAAGTAATTATTCCTTCCACAGAAGGTACTTAGAATGAGATAGGCAGAAGAGACTGTATTTTTCTTCTGCATCCTTCTTATGAGTAGAGTGAGGAATGGTTTCTGGAAGACCCATCTTCACAATAGACAGAGACAGGAATGATATTGAACAACCCAAAATATAACCTCTCTCACCAATATATGCCATCTTTCCTCTCTTTATTATATTCCATTTCAAGTAACTATTTATGCATTTAGCCACATCAAACTCTTTGCATAGTTCCATAAACTTCTTCAGAATATGGATGTTATTTCTTTATTATCCTTGTATCCTAGCCAGGTGTATTTGGTAGCTCTTCAAAAGTATTGTTGGATTAAATCAAGCATTTGTTTTTAGAGTTGCTTTGGAATCTCATAGCTCTCACATTGAAGAAGTTAATAAAAAGAGAGAATCTCTTTCTGGACTAAGGAAATTAAAACACAGCTATTGTTACAAGGCCCCTTGCGTGTTTGTGTGAGGTATTGTGCTGTCATAGAAGGAATGTGGAGTTCTGACTACTAAAAGATTCAAATGTCAACTGCAATGCCTATTTATTATTTAAAATTTAAAAATAGTTCCAATAACATTATTTGTGTTGTTTAAGGAGTAAATGATACAAATTAGGTAAATTACATAGTATAATATCTGTAACATAGTAGGTGCTCAGTAAGTGTTAGTTAGCCCCATCTTTACCCCCAAGGATGTCCTGGGCAATGGAAGCAAGCCCGATTTAAAAATGAGTAGCCTGCCTCAATTATATTCAAAGACTGCTTTTGGCTCTGCCCCATAAGGTAACAATCCAGTGGGTACATCTGTTTACCAACTGGATTATACATTTGATAAATAAAAGTTAGAGGCCTTTCCTTAAGCCCTAGTAGGTACCAGCAGCTAGGCACAAATATTTCAGAGATGGAATAGCTTGTTGCTGCTCACTTTCTTGTTTGGAAAAGAAAAGTATCTGTAACTTTGTACCTGCTGAGTCAAATGGTTATCTGCCAACACACTGAGATATGTCTCTCTCTCTCTCTCTCTCTCTCTGTATATATACATATGGTTTGAATGTTTGTCACCTCCAAAACTCATGGTGAAACTTAATTCCCAAAGTGGCAGTATTGAGAATTGGTGCTTTTAAGAGGTGATTGGGTCATGAGGGCTCTGCTCTCATGAGTAGATTAATTCATTAATGGATTAATTGGTTAATGGATTAATGAGTTACCATAGGATTGGGACTAGTGGCTTTTTAAGAAGAGGAAGAGAGACCTGAGCTAGCAGGTTCAGACCCTTCACCATGTAATGCCCTGTACTAACTTGGGACTTTGCAGAGAGTCTCCACTAGCAAGAAAGCCCTTACCAAATGTGACACCTTGACCTTAATCCTCTCAGCCTTCAGAACTATTAATATAAGAAATAAATTCCTTTTCTTTATAAATTATCCAGTCTCAGGAATTCTGTTGCAAGTAACAGAAAACACACTAAAATATATACATAATAGAAGGAGAAAGAAGGCATATTATATATATATATACATATATATACACATATATGTATATTTGTAGAGGGAATCAATACATATGGACATAGATTCATACATATATTTATATATGTATATATGTGTATATATATAAAAATATATGTGTGTATGTGTGTGTGTATGTGTGGAGAGAGAGACAGACAGACAGAGAGAGAGAGAAAGAGGAAGAAAGGCAACCAGTCTAATTTAGTAGACAAATATCTACTGCTTAGTTCATGGGTTTGAAATAGTTTAACTAGAGAAATCCTTTAATATTTTTTAAAGGCCCATGTTTGATTTGACTGTATGTTAGAAAGTGTTATTCAAGAGAGAAAAAAATGGTATTCCATTTAACGGGATTAATTCAGTGAAGCCACCAGCCAAGGTCATGGACTCACAGGATCCCAAAGACAGGATAACACTCTCCCCAGCCTACTGTCCTTTATTCCTCTTTGTTGCCACCTTCTCTTTTCATCACAGTTCACATCTCCCTCAAACTCCATGCCCCCACTCATCAATGTCAAACATATCCCATTTTTCTTGTTCATTTCATGCTTCGAAAAACTGAACATAAAATGATGAACTCGCTCAGCGTTTGTCTTTTGTTACATATTGGGCCAGCCCAAGGTCCTTCTGATGCCTTAAAACACACTGCCCATTCATGTATCTTCTCTTGGCCTCTTCATCTTTTGCTCTATTCCTTCCTGAGAGGTCATATTTATTGTGTGTATCTTTGGGAAGGTGTGGTTACTTATCTGTACCCTTAGAACAACAACTGATGAATGAAATTACTCTGCAATACTAATAGTGGATAATTGCTTAACATGTAACTACTGCCTGATATATTTGCATTTTTTTAAATTTTTATTTTTTTAGAGACAGAATCTCTCTCTGTCACCCAGGGTGGAATGCAGTGGTACAATCATTGCTCACTGCAACCTCCAACTACTGGGCTCCAGTGATCCTCCTGACTCAGTCTCTCCAGTAGCTAGGACTACAGCCATACGCCACTGCGCTTGGCTAATTTTTAAATTTTTTGTAGAGATAGGGTATCACTGTGTTGCCCAGGCTGGTCTCAAACTCCTGGCCTCAAGAGACCCTCCTGCCTTGGCCTCCCAAAGTGCTTGGATTACAAGCACGAGCCACCACACCCAGCCTATATTTGCATTTTTACTCTCCTTAATTTACCTGAGCATATTCCAAAGGCTGGATGTATCTTTTTCTGGTTGGTGAGAGAGATCATCTAAAAATCACAGTGTCTGTGATCTCAGATGAGTAAGACTATTCCTGCTACAAGATCTTTCCTTAGTACCAAATTTTAACGTTTTAAGTCAGGCAGTTCCCTTAGAAATGTATCACTGATTACAGTTTCTTTCTTTCCACTCATAAGGTATTCTAACACAAAACATGACCTAAGTCTGAACAAAGAGTAAACATTTAATTGCAATTAGGCAGGTGTGTGGGGGGGACTGCTTTCTTTTGTCCTTTTTAGTACCTTAGTTTGGAAATCATATTTCACTTCAAAAATTCTTTCTAAAAAGAGTAGTTATACAGATTACAAAGGAAACCCATTGTTTTTTCTTAGTGTTTTTGTTTTTTATTATCAATGTCTTTTGCCATGCTACTTTAACTCATTGCAATTAGTCCTCTTTAATGCTACTCTGTATTCTTCAAAAATTCTATTTTTTTATCCAAAACAAGGAAGACATTGATTGGACGGTAATGCTTGAACAAGTTACAATGTTGTAATTTTCTTATCAGGAGAATCTAATGTCTATGAACATCCACAGAGAGTCCAGGTGTTTTCATTCAGACAGGGATCTGGGAGCTCATTTGTGGTGCTTCCTGGTCCTCTGTCATACATTTTGGAGTAGGACAAAAAAAAAAAAAAAACAACACAGGAGCTGGGAAGAGTGACAAGATTGAAATAAGGCTGCTCAGTTTGTCATTGAAAACTTCATGCCTGAAATTTTAAAGACATTTTAACTTCTTTTGATATTTTAATTTAACTAAACAAGTTTTCAGTACAATAGCTAGAACATGAAAAGAATCCCTCCTTCAAGGACATAGAAGAGGGCTTGATATATTTGAAAAAACACTCTTCAACAAATATGAGAACACACTATCAGATACCTGGTTTGTAAGGCCAGGCAGGAATTGTGTCTGATTCGGGGATGGCATCTGGCTTATAATAGATGGTCACACAGTCTCAGACCTGTCACTAACACTTAAATACCATCTGTCTCAGTTTCTTTGTCTGTAAATGAAACAGTTACACTAAATTGACTCTATGATCTTTTCCTCCCTTACATTCCATGATTCTTGAGATAAGAATCATACAAAACAGCAAGCCACACAATACCAAATCAAATATAATGCAAGCCATCACAGGTGAGACAGCCAATGCTATGTAAGATCAGGAAATGGAGAAAAAAGCAACTACAATAATTGGAAAGGCCTGATGGAGAGGTAAAACCTGAGCTGTCTAGATGTTAGGCAGAAAGTAGATAGATGGCCAGGCAAAGAGAAAATGATGGACTTAGCATATTCCACCAAATGTATGATGCCTTCAATTACAAGATATAGTATTACTTTATCCATCACTAAAAGGGAAAATTCTAGCAATTAAACTACAACCCTGTGCTATGTTATCTTTTCTACTTTTTAAAAATTATTTTAAAAACTCCTTTATACTCATTTGAATGCAAAAGAAAGCACCACATGAACAGCTATGAACAAGTTTATTCAAACTTGTTCAATGACAATGATACCCTAACTATTACCTGGTCAACAGACGTGATAAGATGCTACGGATGGTAAAACAGCCAATTTCCAGAAATGTTAAAATGTGGCAAAATAAATGTATACCTTAAAAATGAGTAAGATAAGCTAACAGACATTTTATAGGTAAAACCACAGGAGTTCAGTGGACAGTGTAGTAAATAGTATATACCAGTGGTCCCCAAACTTTTTAGCACCAGAGAGCAGTTTCATGGAAGACAATTTTTCCACAGAATGGGGGGTAGGGGAGCTGGTTTTGGGATGATTCAGATGCATTACATTTATTGTGCAGTCAAACCTCTCTGCTAATGATAATCTATATTTGCAGCCACTTCCCAGCGCTAGCATCACCGCCTCAGCTCCACCTCAGATCATCAGGCATTAGATTCTCGTAAGGAGCACACAACCTAGATCCCTCGCACACACAGTTTACAGTAGGGTTTGCACACCTGTAAGACTGTGATCTGACAGAAGGTGGAGCTTATGTGGTGATGCAAGCGATGGGGAGTGGCTGTAAATACAGATGAAGCTTTGATCGCTTATTGGCTACTTATCTCCTGATGTATGGCCAGTTCCTAACAGTTCGCAGACCACTATTGGTCCGTGGCCCAGGGGTTGGGAACTACAAGCGTACACCATGAGGTGATGAACCACAAGAGTCTTAGTGGTTGCGTGAACATTGCTCAGAGGAAAAATAACAAGGCCAGAGCAGGAAAAAGCTGGGCACAGGATGCATGACAGAAGGTTTAACACTTAACCATGGCAGATTCAAAGAAGTTCTATTTAAATGCTTAAGTGTTCAAATTCACAACTTCTAGATGACTTTCTCTAATCCATATATTGTATCTTGATTAGCTAGAAGTTGCCAAATGGGAAACTGGGTTCTGAAAGACTCATAAACTAACAACACCTCAGCTTAATAACTGAATATCAAATGTCCTAGATTTATACAAAAGTAGCATTTAATTGCATGTCAAATGCTTTCATCTTAGTTCTCGGGGAGAGAAATAGAGAACTTTATTCTTTAAAATATCTCTGGTTCACAGAGTACAGGAAAAAAGTGAACATTTTTACCTGTTTTCTCACTAGAACAGCTTTGAGTCACTTCAAATCTCATTCAAATCTCCCAGTAAAGGTACTTTTTACACAAAATCTTTTCTAGAAAACAGCCAAATGCCTGCAAGCAAACTAAAAGAGAACAAGTCAAAAAGAGCATGGCTCCTCCAGTTCCAAGCAATATTTAAGATTCTTATCTGCCGCCATCTTTTCCAAACAGACTACTCTCAGCAGCAGTAACTGGGGAGCTTTCATTACTAAACCCAAGGTCACAGGTGGTTTTGCACTGAAGCATAATTAAATTGCACAGAATGAATTAAAATGGTTTAGCAAATAAGGTCTCCTTGTTTGGACTGAATAGAACAGATAGAATGCAGCACCATGTTCAATCTAAAACCAGGCAGCACTTGGGCCTAAGGAGATTAATCTGAAGTGCAATCACTTGATGATCCCTGACTATGAATACTTACTTTAAATTATTCCTCAGTCACCCTGGGATGGGAAAAGCAATCACTCATAATTAGCAGGTCACTTTTTTTTTGTAAGAATATTTATGCAGGGCACGGAAAGGATGGCATAAGAGAAAACCCCTCCTGTTTAGGGAAAATTTGATATGTGTGTTTGAGATGAACATGATGATTAGAAACTATTAAGGAGAAAAGGAAATTATTAAGGATGAAGAGGTCTACTTAATTGTATATTTCCATATGTGTGCTTTTAGGGACCGAATGGTACTACTGCTGGGAAATAGGTAGCAGAGTGGTGAGAGTAGCTTTTCTCACTTTGGGAGAAGTCAGTTCTTTTCAGCTAGGGTTTTAGGAAAGCCATAATAAGACTTTTTGAAAATGACTTCATGCCCTTTTCCCCAAAGAAGTGATGGGCTTTTTGCCTTTAGGAAATAGAAATATAAAGAGAATCATATACCTTCAGATTATAAAAGACAATAAATATATCCTCAGTTTAGTCATGATGTATCATTTAAACCATTTCTACACTATCCTGGGTTAGATAATCGTCCAGTCAAGAAATTAAAATTTCCAAATTACTACTTGAAGCAGAACTTTTGTTTGTTTATGTTTGAATAATGTCTTCAGAATATATTATGCACCATTGACTTACAACAAATATTAATATACATTATGTATACATGTGAGGGGTGTATGTGTGGTGTGCACGTGTGTGTTTGTGTGTTTTTGTATGTATAGTAGTCTAATAGTCAAATAAATCCAAGAGCAAGTGGGACTGACCAGAAGAAACAGCTGTTGACTTACTGGATGGGAAAAATAACATGTTTTTAGTAGTGTACCAGACATATTTGAATACCATGATTTCTAAAATTATTCACCGAGCAGAGCTTTTCAAAGATTCAGGTCACCAATTAATCATGAATTAATCAGATTTTCAAATTCTAAATTTTTTAATGGCTATACAAATTATATTACAGCTCTACTGCCCCTTAGAAGCAAAGCTTGAAACACCTAGTTTTTTTTTTTTAATTGCATGTTTTTCTGGTTTATTAGAAAGGACTCAGGGTATGTGAATTCAGAAACAAATTTTTAATATTATTGCACTGCCTTCCATCTAATTCAAATATCATTTTTAGTTTCTCATCCAACAGGTGATGTAAGGTGGAGTAACACAATTAGATTATACTAATTCATACTCACGTGACTGGCTGGTACTAATTTACCTGCAAGAAATATTGTATGTTTACCCATGAAAGAATATTGCAAATATTACCATATGTGAGCAAAATTTAAGATGGATTCAGATTAATCTAAATAAATGTTCACATACCTATGTTAGCCAAATCAATAACTATTGGTAGTTTGAAAGTATTCAAGAGGCTCAGGGATATTTTGGAATTAACAACTACCTTTAGGATAGTCCATCCTTTCTTGCTTGGAGAGCTGCCTTAAGCTATTATTTGTTTTCCCAGATTCTCTTCTTTCTACATATACATTTATTTGCACAGTAGTTTTTGTTCGTTTCTTTATTATAAAAATACTACATCTGTGCATACATTTCATCGAGTAGCTAGAGGAAATAAAACAGTGTTGATTAAGGACATCCCTTCTAGGAGTGGGTCTCAGACTGCCATAGCCTATATAGTCAGGATTCCATATAAATAGAATGAACATACATCCCTGTTCGCCTGAGACAGGGCTCATGCATGTTGTCCCAGCTTCTAGTCCACTTTAGCATTTGCCCCTGATGTTTTTCATTTTGAAGTGAGGTATTATTATTATTAATAGCTGCACTTCAGTAACCCATGATGAATTTGGTAGATGGCATTTGCAGTTTTCATCTAGTAGTATATGAAATGTATGTGTAGGAAACAAAGTTCCTACTTTAGCACATGGTAAAACACTAAAGATGAACAGAGATGACTCATATCTCTTTCTCCCAACACTTTCTGGTCACACTTATGTGCATACTATGAGGTACTCTCACCTCTTTTTCAGGGACAATATTCAGAACAGTTGTTGATTAAACCAATTGCCCTGGAAATAAGTGAATAGTGACATTTAACTCTTTTAGGTCATGGATAATGGCTGGAGAAAGATTGGATGCTGCTGTCCTTGTTAGACACTTGGTTTAGCAACCAATTTTGCTTTAGACTGTGTGCACCCTGACCTTAAGCTGCAAGTAGGCCATTAGTTTACCAATGAGCAGTGTTAGTGGGAATAAAGAAATTACAGGATAATTTTACTTTAAATATGTTTGGGAAGTATAGTTTGAACAGTTGTGTCATAGTTTGTGAAGAGAATAGTCGGAATGTTCTTACTAACTAGTTTTATCATTTATTTTAAGATGTAAATCTCAAAGTATCTATATTATTGCTCATTAACTTATTTTTTAATTTTTCCATAAGTCCTTTCAACAGCAATGACTTTTTTGAAAATGTATATTTATTAAAAATATATGTACTATATTTTATTTCTTAATAAGTTTATGTGAATATGTAAATTGCACAAAATGTCTATTGATATTTACTATTGACTGTGAAAGATGTAGTGAAATCACTGATCACATGAAAACTAGAAGAGATAAAAAAGTTGGAGAAGCATCAACGGCTACATTACAGAATAGTCAGATTTAAACTGTACTGCTACAGAAGGTACATTTAAAAATCATTCTATAAAGCCTGATTTTTTATCTAGATTAAATTATTGTTCTTTTTTATTTACTTCTCTTATTTTCAATTTCTTCAGTGAAGTGTTAGCTGTTAAGGTGTTGGCTCCACTAACAACAGGATTTTAAAAACAGTAATTTACATAAATTTAATATCACTAAAATTAGATGCATCAAGGAGAAAATCAGTGACATTAATGTCAATAACATGTACGCTTTTTTCATTCAATTCATTAAATCAAAGCAAAGCTTTTAAATGGCCCTACTGTTGAAGGTAAAATATTTGACATTAGTACTTCTATTGCAAAAAATATAATTTGGGTAGAATATAGCATTGTGGTAAAACATTGTTTTTACTACGTTAAGAAACTTACATAAATCTGGACTTGATTATGGTACAAACATACTTCATAACTGTGTACACACAGCCATAGAATTTTTAAATCTAAATAGAAGCTGTATTTATCAAAGTCTACAAAGACAGGTATCTGATAGATAGATAGAAAGATAGTATAGGGGCAGAAAAAGTGTGATACCTTTCCTCACCGAGCATAAGGGTCACAGCCAAGACTCCTGTAACAACAGACAGATTAACAAGAAAAAAATTGTAACAACTGTATTTGATAAAAGTTTTATATGACATGAGAGCCTTCAGAAATAACCACTTAAATAGAAAACATCTTATTCACACTAGCTACAAAAAATTAAGAAACCTAGGAATAAATCTAACCAAGGAGGCAAAAGATCCTACACTGAAAACTGTAAACTTTGATGAAAGAAACTGAAGAGCACACAAAAAATAGAAAGATACCTATACTCATGTTTTATTAATAGAAGAATTAATATGGTTGATATTTCCATACTACCCCAAGTGATCTACAAATTCAATGAAGTCCATGTCTAAATACCAATGATATTCTTCACAAAATTAGAAAAGAAAAATCCAAAAATTCATATGGAAGCACAGAAGACCTAAGATAGCCAAAGAAATCTTTAGCAAAAAAAAAAAAAAAAGAAAGAAAAGAAAAGAAAGAAAAAAGAAAAATGAAAGGATAGTCTCTTTCATAAATAGTGCTGGAAAAATTGGACATCTACATGTAGAAGAATGAAACTGGACCTTACCTTTTACCATATGCAAAAATAAATTCAAAATGAATTAAAAGCTTAAATGTAAGACCTGAAACTGTGAAACTACTAGAAGAAAACATAAAGGAACCACTGCATGACATTAGATTGGACAAGGATATTTGTCGATAAGACCTCAAAAGCACAAGCAACAAAAGAAAAAAAAGGCAAAAGGAATTCACTGTAAGCCAAAACCCTTCTGCATAGCAAAGTAAACAATCCACAGAGCGAAGAGACAACCTGCAGAATGACAGAAACTATACAACTCCCAGCAAACTTTGCAAACTCTACATCTTACAGCAGGTTAGTATCCAGAATATATAAGGAACTCAACAGTGAAAAACATTTTCAAAACCCAAATAATTCAATTTAAAAATGAGCAAGAGTTGTTAATAGGCATTTCACAAAAGAAGACATACAAATGTCCACCAGGTATATGAAAAAATATTCAACATCTGTAATCATCACAAAACCACAATGAGCTATCACCTCACTCCTGTTAAAATGACTATTATCAAAAACACAAAAGATAACAAGTATTGGCAAGGATGTGGAGAAAAGGGAACTCTTATATACTGTTAGTGGAAAGGTAAATTAGTATAGTCATCATAGAAAACAGTGTGTAGGTTCCTCAAAAAACTAAAAATAGAACTACCATATGAACCTGAAATGCCACTGCTGGGTATATATATCCAAAGGAAATGTAATCAGTATGTCAAGGAGGTACCTGAACTTCCATGTATGTTACAGCACTATTCACAATAGCCAAGACATGGAATCAGCCTAAAAGTCCAACAGCTGATGAATGAATAAAGGAAATGTGGTACACACAATGGAATTCTGCATTTGCACAACATGGATAAACCTGGAGGACATTATGTTCCGTAAAATGGCCCAGACATAGAACACAAATAGCACAGGTTCTAAGTTATATTCAGAGTGTAAGAATTGATCTCATAGAAACAGTGACTGGAACAGCCATCAGTGGAAACAAAATTACAATTAGAAAGGAAGAATAGGTGTTGGTGTCCTACTGCACAGTAAGGTGACTGTAGTCAACAATAAGATATTGTATATCTCAAAACTGCTAGAAAAGAGGATTTTGTATGTTCCCACCACAAAGGAGTGATGCATTTGAAGTGATGGATATGTTAATTACTCTGATTTGATCATTACAATGTATACATGTATTGAAACATCACATTGTGCCTTATAAATATGTACAATTACTATGTGTCAATTAAAAATAAAAGTAAATAATAATTATAAAACATAAAATTTAATTAAAAATAAATGAAGACACAGACTCGGGAAAATATGTACATTTTTATGCTTAGATTCAATGAAGAATAGACAGCTGTGTAGAAATGTGATTGGACAAAAAGTGTATGACCTAATGGTAATAGACTAAAAAGTAGAAACCCAGCAAGGCCTGTCTATTGAGATTCTTTTTGGCTTCTCTGTGTAGCACTCCTTCTCAGCTATGGGGCAGGATCCCCTTAGGATGAGGGTGTTATGACCTACTATCAGACAAAGTAGGACAGAGGATTTCCTTATGGCCAGCTCCTATACAGAAAGGCAAAGAGAGAGAAGAATAATATTTCCAGGTTTGATGTTCAGCTTTGAGGGAGAGAAGTTCTAGTTTCTACGACCTGCCTTGGGGAAGGAGAAATTCTGGGTTCTGTGACTCATTTTGGAGGCAAAAGCGGGGTGGGAGACAGGAGGGTAAGATAAAGTTAGAGAGACCTTGCTTCTGAGAACTTCCAATCTTCTTCAGTTCAAAGTACTCAGCATGCCAAAGCACTGTACTTTGTGATATTATATTCTGAGCCCCAACAATAGATAGATTAGATAGATAATAAATGAATGACTCTTCTTTGTGAAGAAGCTAGAGTTTAATACAAAATTTGCTGGAGCACGGTGGTCCACACTTTTTCTCATTGTTGCCCATTCTCAATCAGAGTTTAATAATGTCTAAGGCTTTGGAACGCTATTTTTAAAAATCAACCAAAAGGTTCCTTGATGGTATGGAATTATTTCTAAATTAGTTTTTTCAATTATGGTGACATATTGTTCAAAATAAGTTGGAGACCTTGAATCAAAATAATAAACTAATGAAGTGCAAAAATTTCTGATTTTAGAGCTTTTAGCAAATTGCAATTACTGGGGGAAAAAAGTATACAAATAGGAAGTCATTGACAAGTATCTCTACAACGTAAGTGAGTAGCTAAATAAGAGAAAACTTTAAGGATACAAGATTTTAATATTAAAATTCTATAAAGTCTCTCTGGACTATTTCAACCTAGGGATAAACTTTTAGTTTAAGCTCTTTTTAAAAAATTAGATAAATTCATATTTCACTGAAAAGGCCTATGATTTTGAAACTTCTAAATTTGATGAAATGTATTTTTAAAAGTTATAAACAGAAACAACTGAAGAAATACTGTAGAAATAAAGCAATACCTGTAAACACATTTGACTGAAATATTTACACCTATTAATATGAATAGAGGCAAATGGGCAATCTCTGTGGAAATATTTTGACTAAAATATTTAAACATTTCAGTATAAACACTACTGAAATTTAGAAACTTCTTCATTCACCACAATTTTATCTGAGTTTACTACTTCAGGACCTGAAAGACTATTTTTTCAATTCAAAAATGTCAAGTATTATGTTCTACAGAGAATAATCAATTGAATTTTTAAAATTACAAATTTAGTATCCACAAATTACAGTTTTGAAGGAGGCAATTTTATAATTAAGAATAAAAATAAGGCTATATTAAAATTATATTTTTATTAAAATACAGGTAGAACTAAGATATTGATTACATTACATACATATGCTATAACATAACTACTTTGCTTGAGTTTTTTACTATATACGCAATCAATAAAAAGATTTTAAAATTTTGCTTTGATGTGTTCAGAGTTATATTACTTTTATTTTTAGAAATAATTTTATTCTTAGAAATAGGATTTGAATAGAACTGTACAAAATATATGTCATATAATTGATATATAACAATTAGAATGTTATATAACAAATATAATTTAATAAAATAAAAATTATTGATAAATCATTTAAAATATTGTATTTTATTTTTAGCATCTCTATTTCACTCCAAGGTTTGTCTAATTTTAGATTGCAACTTAGTTTCTCTAAATATAAACTCCACACTGATAACAATCAGGAATACTAATCAAATAAGCAGTCTTACAAGAATAACAGACAGTGTGGTTATTCCCATCCTGTGAATTTTTGCTTGTCAGCTGTATCTTTACTGTGAATATTTTTTTAGAACATCCTTAGAAAACCTAGGATAACCCTGCCTCCGAATGTTCTGGGTTCCCAGTAGCTCAACCTTGGGGACCGGATTAATAGGTCAATGTTCTTGCCAAATATATACACAAATATATTCTGTTATCATTTACTGAACATACACATACAAATAACATGTTGGTCATTTCTTAAGTACCAATTATATTGTGCTGCTTTCTAACTTTATCAAGTTAAATATACACATTTCATTTTCAATTTAGAATTTTAATTCATAATACCTTTATAAACAAGTAAGTAAATAGACTCTGCATTTGTCAGTGAGACATGGTGAAGTGAGAATTCAGTAGCAAAAAGAAAAAAAATGTTAACCATACTCATGCCTTTCTAAACAACCCATTTATCTCTTCATGTGCCAGACAGAAACAGCTATTTTTAATCTATGCTTTAAGATACATTCAGTCTGTGTTTTAAGAGAACAATCATTGTACTTTTTTCCCCTTTTCCATTGAAAACATCTTAGCTGACCCTCTTTCCCCACCTACTCCTGTTTCTCTTCAAGTTTAGTTAGCAAGTCATTTTAGAGCAAAAAGTTTGGTGAGCAAGGTTTATTCTAGCTTCTTTTGTTGGCAGAACATTTACACTGCTGAAGGCATCGCAGCCTCTGCTAACTATTGATTTTAATGAATTTTGTTGGCCATTCCCAGTCCATCTGTCTGCAATAAAACAAAGATCCCTTCAACCCCTGTAGGAATTTCAGAGTTATGAAAACTCAAAAAATGCCAACTGGGAGATTACTTTACCTCCCTTTTCGGGATTAAAGATTAAAGTGCTCTTCTGGGATTAATTTGTGTTCATCCAAGCTTTTCAAGAGCTACTTTCCTCATAACTCTAAAAGAAAAAAAAATATATTTTCCAGTGAAATACCCCCTCTCATGAACCCAAAGACACTACATAACAACAATCAAAAACATAGGCTAATGATCATCTAAAGAGAAATATTGGAATAGGAACCAATCCATCCTTGAAAAGCTCTGAGATAACATCCTTGCATTTCTTCTTCACTCTCTCTACAGATGCATCTTCCAATTTAACCCTGCATTTATTTAACTGTCCTTCAGTAAGAACATAGTTATTGTTTTCCTTCTATATATAATTTCACCAGGAAACCAAAAGAGACAAAGAGATGTTAATTCTATGAGTTCTTAGACTAAAGTCAAGTCCTGTTCCTCATTCCCTAACCAAGGTTATAATTCTGCAATATTTCTGCCTTCAACTCCTGACAGACAGAGGGAGATAATTCATTCTAAATTACCATGAAAACCTCCAAAAATCTTTAGGCAGATTGTTCCAAGGCAGAGACACTAGGATCCCGGATATTTAAAAACAGGTGTAAATAGATTTCAATTCTTCTACAGAGACTGAGACTCTGAAAACAATTCCAGGCTCTCTCTGACTTATATCTTTTACTTTTAACATCTCTTCCCAACTCAGTGGGAGCAAAGTAGCCCTCAGCTCCAGGCTGCAAACCTTTAGTTGCTGGAATACTTGCACATTTAAGCTTAAGGAAAACAAATGCCAAGATGCTGTAGCTACCAGGATTTATTTCTTTATTCATTATTGTTAATATTTTTCTTCTCTATCATAAATGCCTAGAAACTGCCATATGAAATCTAAGGAATGTTATTACTCAAACAACAAAGGGAATAGAGCAACTTAATGTATTTTAACATTTTATAGGAGGCAAGCTAAAGTGAATAAATACCATGCATCATAAAAAGAACCATATTTTTTAAAAGCAAAACAGAGAGGTGCTAATAAAAATGAAGGCTTTCCTATTTCACTCAATCCCCTGCAGAGAAAGAAAAAGGAAGCCCTGGAGCTGAGGGGCTCTGCACTCTGAGCCAGGGATCCTGTACAGATGTCTAGGTATTGTTTTTCAGCCTTCTTTTTTTTCCCAGGTCAAGGGGGAAACATGCCTATATAGGGCAGATGAGACCTTCCTAAAGGTTTGGAGGATTATGTCAACCTATCAGAGGAAAAGGAAAAGTGGTGCTTGAGGCTGAACAAGTTCATTGCCAAAGATCTGCTGTTCCTACTGGGAGTGCCTATCCCCAGCCTGGTAATCTCTCAGCTCACTTTTCCAAAGCAGCCCAGTGTCTGTAACTGTTGCCCTTAGAAACACTCAGACAGTCCCGACAGGGATTACCTTTCTAGCTGCTGATGAGTGAAGCAGTAATTTGACAGTGGCTATAGAAAAGGCACTGGCTTCCTTCTGGAGGGAATTTCTAGTTGCACTAACATTATGACCCACAGGAGATGCCCTGCCTTCCATATGGAATGAAGCAAAGCCATCAAACTCATCTGATTTAGGACTGTGAACCCGGATTCCTATGGAGCTCTCCAAAGGACAAGGTCAAGACTTCTAGTTTGAAGTCATTCAGCACTCTTTTTTCTACAGCTGCTGATTTCCCTCAAAATTGTCTTTAATGTTAGGACATCTGTAAGGTTGTGCTCATAAAAGAAAAAGACACAGATGTTTCTTTTAATGCCCTGACTACATAGTTGATGGGTCAACTTGCCATATTCTGCATATTTTAAAACGTGATGTGGATATTCTTTTAGGGAACAAAATGCCACTGTATGTAACCAAAAAATTTATATTAATGATTTTCATGGGAGTATTGCCTGACTACATAGAGAAATAGGTACATGTGGGTTGCTGATGATCTGTAACCCACCAGGGAAATAAAGGAAGAGTGAATAGTTGAAAGAAGACAAGGACAAGGAAATATGTCTGAGGAGGGGACATACAGAATGCCTCTAAGTCTGCGATGAAACCAAAGGGAGTTCATTTGAATTTCATATTGAAAGGATTTTCTTTTATCTTTTTCTAAAGGAGTACAATAGAACATATTTTTACCAATAATAAAAAATGTTAAGTGTTGAATGGGAGTGTGTTTCGGAGGTTGGCACTGAGAAATAAAAAGATGTGTTTATAAAAAAGTTTGAATAGGTCTTCTTCATTGAAAGAAATGATCAATTTTAGAAAAAGAAATGGATATGCTTTGAACAAATGAGCTCAATTTCTGGCTTTACAAATGTTGTTTCATATTTGACCAGCAGGAGGTATACTTCACAAAGGGCTCAATTACAAACTAGCCCTGTAGAGTGTGCCCATAAATCAGTTTTGGTAGTAGTTTGAATTATGTTCTTAATCATGTAAGGATACTTTTGCTTGAAACTATTCTTTCTCATATTTCTGGCAGTCTCTCTTATTTATGGGCATGCTGGAATCCGGCCAAAGCTTTTTCCCTAGGTAAAATGACAACATCTTAATTAGGAATGTTTGGTCTGTGGCTTTAGTTGCCAAAGAGCAGTCCCATTGTTCAATGCACAAACATCCATCATCAGCCTACTCCTAATGCCTATAGTCAGGTGGTAGAAGCACAGGGTTGGAAGATATTTGCATCATTTTTCGGATTCTTGTATTTGTCTAGTTGTATGGAAATGGCAAATCACACTCTCTCTGAAGCTTAGCTATTTTTCAAGTGGCTATCCCAGTTTCTAGCAGCTTTGTTGTGAAAATTGACCAAGTTTAAATCAAAGGAATCACTTTTTATAAGAAGATAAACAAGCATAAAGTAATGTTAAAATTATTCTTATAAGGGACAATGTATTACAGTACTCAGGTGAGTAAAAAAAGATGCTATATTATGACTTCAGCTATTAATTCCTTAGCAATATGATAAAGAATCTAAATTTCTTGTGGGATAGGGTAGGCCTGCGGTTTACTCATCTTTGAAGCTGTAGAGCATATTACGTGCTCAAGAAATATTTGTAAATGCAAAAGAGAAGGCCTCACAGAAAAACAAAAATAAGAAAAAATGCTAACTAGAAATCTGTACTCAAAGAATTTCTTTGGATTGTAAAGGAAACTTAAAATGATCGTGTATGTATATGTGTGTTATGTCGTATGTGTAGGAATGTTTGATGCCTGTGTTGTTGGAGGTAGGAAGAGCTCACAATTCAGAGCAAATGTGAGGAAATATTGGTCTGTATCAAATTTTAGTGATTTCAGAAATAAGGAAATATCCAACTTTCTGAAGTACACACTAAGCTACACAATTTATGACAAAATATTTTGGTATAGTGAAGATTGGCAGTTGTCAAGCTTTATTCAAAAGTATTTTAATCATCAAGCCTGTCACCTTTGTCAAATCCTTTAGAAGTGCAAAGCAAGTGCTCCAAAGAAAAATCAAATATAAAAACCTGCTCTGTTGCCACTAGGTAAAAATGCTGAATTCTGAAAGAGCTACCAAATCATGCTCTGAGCCACAATAAAAAATGATGCGAAGATCAAAAACATTAAAATATGTTTTAGATTAAGACCAATTCCTTATTAGCGGTGTTGTCAAATCTGGTACCACTTACCAGGATGGCAATAGCTAACAAAATGCAAGTACTACCTTGTTGAATTGAAAACATGTAAAAGATAAAAAAGTAAAGGCAAGATGCTACTTCTGCTATTTTTCACCGATGCTCATGTTTTCAAAGATTAAGTGACTGGCCACCTTTACCTTTTTTGATAATTTAAAAAATTTGTTTTAATCGATAGCCTATGAGTTCTTTTTTTATTAATATATTTTTATTTTGAAATAAGTTAAGACTTGTAAGAAATTGTACAAATAGCACAGGGAGTTCCTGGGTACAGTTCACCCAGCTCTCCCCAATAACATCTTATATAACCATAATACATTGTCAAAACCAGGAAATCGACATTGGTACAACTCTATTAACTCAAACACAGACCTTCTTCAGATTTCACTCGTTTTTACATGCACTATCTTTTCCCTCCCTTCTGGGAATTTCTGAGTTACCTAAATCTCTGACTGGTTATCAGTAATAAATATGTGATATAGAAACAAATCACTGACCAGCAGTGACATTAAAACAAGCAGTGCTAAACCATACACCCCATCTGTTTTCACTTACTTCACAAAGTTTCTGACTTTAGTCTACTTAATCATTTCTACCCCCTCCTCTTCAAACCTCCCTCCCAACACCATATTCAGGGAGCTACTTCCTAAAACAAGGTTTGACATCTTTGAGTGTTTTATCTTTGATAAGCTCAAGGGGGTCATTTCTATAAATTCTAACTGTCCCCTATGACATTAATACTGACAAATTAAAGAAATGAATACTATTTATAAATCTAAGAGCAATATGGTCCTCTAACTTGTCAAGGATAGTGGACTATTTCTACCTGGAGAACACCTGAGTTCAACTTGCTAAGGAACAATGAATGCCATTGTTTAGAACAGAAAAACAGTCTAAAGAAGACTTTTATGTGGCTGAGTGGGCACCAAGGCAGTACTTTGGGACTGACACTCAAGGATGATATATTTAAGTGTGCCATATTTAAGAGAGAGAGAGAGAGAAATAGAGATAGAGAGATCATGACCATTTTTAACCATTTAATACATCATATGTGTTCTTGTGGTTGAATTGTTAATCATCGTTGCAATTCGTTGTATCAT
This sequence comes from Propithecus perrieri, assembly GCA_963574695.1. NCBI lineage: Eukaryota > Metazoa > Chordata > Mammalia > Primates > Indriidae > Propithecus > Propithecus perrieri. The sequence goes on from CAUYRB010009676.1 coordinate 125,649, forward strand.
CAGAAGGCTTAAAACAGGCTTCATAAAGGGATCACAGGCCACACACAGGCCAGTGGATAGGTAAAAAAAATCACCATCACTGTGCACAAATGGAGGAAAAATAGACCTAACCATTAAAATTGTGTGAGCTAGATTGATAGTTTATTAAATCAAAGATGGCCATCTCATGGCCATTTATCTAAAATTCCTCATTAGAAAAGTATGAGAACGAGGACACTTTTCATGAGCTATCAGCTGGTGACATAAAAGACAAAAACTAAGACTTCCATAAGATAAACGCTTAAATGTTTTTTTAAACTCCTAGAACGCTAGAGAACCTTTTTGGGAGACACATGACCTCCCTTAACCACTGATTATGTATCTAACTAATAGGGGAAAATTAAAAGATACTGCAATAAATCACTCTACTTTCTTAACCCTACTTTTCTCAAGTTCAGACTAGTCTAGTTAATAGCATCAATGTTCACTTAATTCTCCCTGCCATAAATTTAGCCACAGCTATTGGACTCTGGCAAGTCTGGGTGGGTAATGGTTGCTACGGGAGGGGCAACATGAAGTTAGAGGACCTGCAGGGTTAGGTTTTTGACTATGGGCATTTAAGCTGTTTTGAGAGCATACACTGGTAGAAGCAGACAAGTACCACAAGAGAATAAATAGCTTTGTAGAAATATTGTTGTCTACAATACATAGGAAAACTGAAGAGTATTCCTAATGAAGAAGCAGGTCAGGACCAATCCCAGACATTAAGTACATTGAATTAGAAGAATAATTGGGCACCTTAATAGTGAATGAAAATTTATAGAGCACTGTTATCCAACAGGGCCTTTGCCCTTTGTGGGAACTTTGGGATCCACAAATATAGAAAGTTAGGGCTTCCATCAGCTCATATTTGCTGTCACAGAAACTTGGCCTGCTAATTTTATTGGACTATAGCTAGCAGATGGTAAACTACTGGGCTCAAGAGGCCAGGAATTTCAGGCTACAGAATTCAATTTTGAAACAGAAAGCTTTTTCAGATATTATCTGAAATCCAAAGATCAGCTATAGGCAACCAGGATTTCTGGGTAGGCCAGCCATGACAGCCTTTAGATCTGTGCTTGTCAAAATTATCATATGTAGGTTTCTTTTATGAGGATTCATTTATTATTTTTAGATGATAAATAACATAATATCTACTAGGTGATACAAAAAACTCAGATACCAAAAATAAAGAAACAACCCTTCACTTGCAAGAGTTTGCAGTCTGGGTGTAGATAGGAAAGAAAACACATAATTATCACGCAGTGTTCAGTGTACAATGATAACACAGATGCCCTTAGAACACATAGACAGGTTACCTACCCCAGAGGGAGAGAAAAAGATGCAGGGGCTTACCAAGGCTCTGACACTCTGACATTCATTGCATGCAGCATATAAAAAGAAACCTCTCTCAAAGTTTTGTTCACAATTATCTCTTTCCTCTGACCCTGGAGCAGCTGTTATCATATCTTTTGTGGAGCATTTGCATTATGTCATCTTTTCATCTATAATATTCCATCATCCCTATTACACAGGGAGCCCTTTGAAAGCAGAGAACTGCTTCCCTAGGCCTCTCCAGCTGTGAGTACAAATGAGGTCACATTAGCAACACATGTCACAGGTTCCTGCCCCACCTGTGTAGTAGCAGAGACCTTGGTGCATAACTCACATTCACAAATAATGATTTCTGAATGTTCTCAGAGATTTTTTTTCAAAGCTCACATGTATTTCTCCCTTGTAATTCCCTGCACTCCCACCCTCTGTCAGTGTACTCTGCCATCTGATGCACCTGCTCTGTGCAGCATCTCACCACGCGGGCTGGTACTTGCTTACCAATGATGACACCAGTGCTGAGGGTACTGTCTTTCAGCATTCCACAAACCATGTGAATCCTGCTCTCAGGTCTAACTTTGCCCCTTGAGCAGTGATGCTGCTCCTCAATTGTGGCCGTGTTGTTCAGTCTCAACTGAAACAGCTCTGCTTCCTTGACTGCACCCACTATCTTCATGTGTGTGTGTAATCCTTGAGGAAGGGCTTAAAGACTTGTGCCATGCTTTCTTCTTCCAATCCCTGCCTACTCCCCAAAATCATAACCACTGCTGAATCTAGCAGCTTTTCTCCCTCCTGTAAATCAGTTCTTGCAAAGTGACACCTGAGGGCCACTCTATGCACTATTTTATTAGGTACAATCCTTCAGCTAAGCCTGGATGCCTGCTACATTAGCATGACTACTCACGTGCCACATGATGATCTTTATATAGGCTATTCTCAATCAAATGAAATGTTTACTAATTAATTCATAACCACATCCAATATGAAATAGCACCACCTAATATCATGCATTTGGGGGAAGACTTTTTTCTATACTTGGAAACCAAAGCAAATAAACGTGAATAAATGGCATGAAGGAAAAAAAAATCAACCCACTGTGCTGCAAGACTAACAATATGGCAGTAATATGTGTTTGCCAAAGTGCCATCTCCATGAATTAATCTTTCATTTCATCTCTGGGTTTACTGTTATACTTTGGCTGGGAGTACAGTTATGAGTGAATTGAGATTCTTTTCTACTCATTCCTCATGCTACAACACAATAAAAATTTTTATCACCAATCTTTTCTCAATGCATACATTATTAGAAATCACTGCATTCATCACATAGTTGACATATGGAATCAAAAAGAAGTAACATTCTTTAAAGTATGGAGTAGATGACCAAAGTTTGCATAAAATCTATATGAATGTATTAAATACTATAAAACACACACACACACACGGATGTGGATCAATCTCTTAGTGCTTTACATATGAAAATAGCTCCATTGCCTACTTTAGATTTTATTTTAAAGTTTTCCTTAAATAACTTATTTATGCCTCATGTTAAAAGGTTCCATTAGCTGTTGATACTGATGGATATGAGGACCAGAATATTGGCCTCCATTTACAGAGAAGCTTCATATCATACATGATATGTTGAATGTAATATCATGGTATAAGGAAAAGGACAATGCTTAACGTAATATAATGTGTGAGAATTCTTCTACGATATTCATACAAGTAGCTTAATGCTACTGGAGAATGACAGATTAAATAACTGATTTTTTGTTTCTCATGGTGATCACAGAAGTAAGAGAGGACACCAGAAGCACATGCTGTAATTTCTGCATCATTCCATGGCCAACACAAGTTGAAGTGGCCAAGCCCAGAATCAACTAATGGAGAAATATACTCTCCCCATGAGGATGTATTGGCAAAGATATGGAAAGAAAGAACAAAGAATTTAGACCTGTGTATCAGTCTACCACTTCATAATTTCATGTCATGTTTCTATTTCTAGTCTGCTTTTTTGATGAGGAAACATGATTTGAAAAATTCAATGTTTTATCCAAAGTCATACATAAGAGTAAAGAAAAAAAATCTAATGATTCCCTAAGTATAAGATAAGGTATATTGTTGGGCTCTATTGAGCCTCATGAAAGGCTGAAAAACATCCACAATCTCAAGTCTTCTTAAAAAAATTTTTACAGGATTGTGAGCACAACCCTATAAACTTTTACTTTTGAATAACATTAAAAGGGCACATATTGGTAAGCCACCAAGTGGATTACTAAAGGTTACTAAAAGCCAGTCTTCAAAAACAATGTGCACATGGTTCAAGTTTACTGAGGTTTTAAGCTTGGTATTATAAGAAGTCTAACTGCCATACCACATTAGACAGCCATGTGAAGCTCCTAATATGTATTGCAAACAAAGGGAAAATAAGAATCCCCAAATTTGGGGTAAGGATTCCTTGATAATAAGTATTGTTTTGAACTGAAAATGGTTTTGAATTACTGCTTTTCTTGCTTTTCAGTTATAAATAACTTTATCTTAATCATTATTAATTTCCTTTGCTTGTGCTTACTGATAAAGTTTACACTGTAAACATATTTGCAGCAACAGCATATTAGACTTGTAATTTTTAAATAACGACTCTATTTTAAGGCACATTTAAGCTGTGTTTCAAGTAATAATCACTTACAGTTCTGTTTCTATTGTATAAGTGTACATTGTTTCTCTCTTACATGTGCGCGCGCACACACACAGACTAGAAAATAAGATGCAAAATGGTAATTTTCATGATGGAGTGACTTTTGTTTTGGAAGGTGGAAAGTAGGAGTGGATTGATTAGAATAGGGTGGCATAGAGTTTTGTGTGCAGCCCAATGGGATATAGTAGGAGAGCTACTATTCTAGATCACTGTTCACACTATGGTTAGGTTAGATCAGGGAAGGATGTAAATGAAGCCCAATACCTGAAACTGCTTTCAATGCTCTCAAAAAGATGGCTCTAATTCTACCTCTCTAATCTCATATACCACAGGCAGCATTCTTGACTATGTAATTAATGTACCAACAACCTGACAATGTGTGACACCAAAGGTTTTATTAATGTAATTTTTAAATTATTATTGAAAAGTCAATAATTTGGTAGTTGTCCAGATGTTTCTAATCACACAGATGCTTCTAAACATGTACATGTTTGATATCAGTGGTTGAAGTTTTCACTTTTGATCCAGATGTTCTGGTATTAATTAGCTGTACTGGTTATTATGAATTTGACTTTTCAATACTATGGTATGTATAATAAGGAAATCATCTGTTTTCTTTCTTTCCCTTCTCTCATCTCAAAGTTAGGAAAATGGTGACAGGAAGCCCACAAGATTTAAAAGGATAAACTGAGATTTATAAGTTTCTTGAAAAAGGCAAAAGAATGATGCTAACAGTATATAATAGCTTGGATATTTATTTACTTTTGTGTTTTATCACTAGACACTATATCCTATACTTTGAACTGACTTGGTAGAGAAATGCTTAAAGTTTCTACACTTAATTCAAGTCTTTTAAAACTTGTTTGAACTTTTAAACCACAAAGATAAGATTTGTTATGTTGAAATCTCCAAGCATTAAATCACGTATTAGAATAGGTGAGTGCAGTGAAAAAAGGTCTAGGCTTTGGAGTGACGGAAAAATGTTTCAAATATCATTTTAAGAGTTGTGTAATGTGAGCAAGTCATTTAGCTTCCATAAAACTTAGCTTCCTTACAAATGACATGAGAAAAAATGGCTACCTTGTAAGATGTTTTTGAAGAATAATGGTGGTATAGGAACAATGCTTTTTATTAAACTCCATCAATAAACATTAACTTAAAATTGATTACTTTTAATTCCCTAAATTGGGAAATAATTAAATGTTACATAGAAAGTCACCACATTAGTTCCATGAATTAAAGAAGGAAAGGATCCTTATATTAAAATGGCTACCCCTTCATGTTTATCCCTCCGTAGCTTTCAGATCTTAATCTTGTGGCAATCAGCACAGAAAATGTCGCGATGATGACAGATGGATTATACTAAGGAGAAAGGACAAGATCATGGGAGAAGGGAATAAAATGGGGTATGCAAGCAATTAGAACCATGATTGGAAGGGATTATACATAATAGAGTTGAGGTTATACATAGTAGAATCAGGACCCTAGCTACTTTTTATTATTATTATTATTCCCAGAAAAGCATAGGCTAATTCTCAGCCTTTTGTGGATGGGGAGCTCATCCATACCAAAAGAGCCAATTCCTCTCATCATGTGCTGAATTAATAGTACAGACTAGTTTACAACTGGAGGGAGTTTAAACAAAAAAACTAACATAGAACTCCATCTTTTTGCAGCCAAACTATCATGGAAATTCACTTTATGTGGAAAAAATATAATCTGATATTAATTCTCAACTTTTTAACGTGTTCCAAAGTGGGATAATACTGTATAATGAGTTATAAGGGACAAATTATGGTGGCTGTGTCAGTGGTTTTGAATTTTTCTTTCTGCAATTTCACAGAAGCTGAAACCAAACGTAAAAATAATTCCACCATTATTTTAGAAAGGCAATGAGATACCGTGGTCATAAATGCCTAATCACTGTAATTGATAAAATGGATTTGACTCAATTGATGTGTAACTAACTGGTTACTAAAGAACTAATAAAGTTAGTTGAGTTTAGACATAATCTTCACGTTCTTTTTTTTTTTTTTTTTTTTGTGACAGAGTCTCACTTTGTTGCCTGGGCTAGAGTGAGTGCCGTAGCGTCAGCCTAGCTCACAGCAACCTCAAACTCCTGGGCTCAAGCGATCCTTCTGCCTCAGCCTCCCAAGTAGCTGGGACTACAGGCATGCGCCACCATGCCCGGATAATTTTTTCTACATATATATTTTTAGTTGTCCAGATCATTTCTTTCTATTTTTCAGTAGAGTCGGGGTCTCGCTCTTGCTCAGGCTGGTCTTGAACTCCTGACCTTGAGCGATCCACCCGCCTTGGCTTCCCAGAGTGCTAGGATTACAGGTGTGAGCCACTGCGCCCGGCCAATCTTCATGCTCTTGATATTTTTAAATTCACACACACACAGTCTTATGTGCATATATACAAATACATATACAAATATATACAAATAGACGCATTTGAACTAGAAATCTATATATTTATATATCTGTTTTTCAATAACTTATTCCTTCAGCTGATTTATCCAGTAGATATGACTTGTTCCATAGCATTCTGCTCTCCCATAGTGTGATTCTTATTTCAGTTATCTATTGAGGTATAATGACATACTTCAAAATGCATTAAACAACAACCATTTTACTTTTTCATGATTCTTTAATTTGAGCTAGGCGTCTGCTGATCTTACAGTAGGGCACTGATGTGAATATATTTGTCAAGTCAGCCTGAGGCTGGGCTCAGCATCTTTCTTTCCAAGCCATCTCAGGGATTTTCCCTATCTGTACGGCCTCTCCATGTGCTCTTTCCATCAAGATAGTAGGACTTCTTACATGGAGGCTCAGGATTCACAAGAACACACAAAAAAGGAAGCTGTGAGGTCATCTGAAGGCTTAGGCTAACTGGCCAGTATCACTCACAGCACATTCTGTTGGCTAAACAAGGTACAGGACCAGCTCACATTCAGAGTAGGAAGAGAGGTGGCATTACACTAAGGCATGAAGATTGAGAGTCATAAATACTGGGATACATGATTCATTTGGATCTACTAGAGTACCCTCTGTTCCCTAATGATTCATACTCCCCCCAATGCAAAATTCATCCTCCCTTTCTCAAGATACCCAAATATCTCATCCCATGAAGGCATCAAGCTTAGTCTTAAAGTACAAGATATTAGCATGAAAATTATGTCTAAGTAAGAAAGAGTTTCCTTGGGTGTAATTCTTTCTCTATGAGAAGACCTTTCAGTAAAGAGACATATTATCTTTCCCATACCCACTCAGCATACAATGGTGAGACAGGAATCTGATATGTGCAATAGGCAACCCACCTAAATGTGTGTGTGTGAGGTGGGGGTCTGCAGGCCTAATCATCATCACAGTCATTCTGAAATCCATCTTCACCTCCTACTCTAGGGTGGAGAACGTAAGATGGTTAGGATTCATTTCTGTTCCACTTCACCTACAAGTGATTCTCCTTTTTTGATTTCATAATCTTTGCCCTTGACTCTAAATGAGGCACCACTGCTTTTAAGAAATGGTCACTGTTTGCATTTGAGTAGTTTTCTCAGTCTGCTTCCTCACATTAGATGTTGAGGAACCCAGATCCTTGTTTGCCTCTTGCACTGTCTCTGTCCCTTTTAGACCAAATTGTTACAATTCCTTTAAAAATTTTGAGGGCCCTTTATGATTTGAATTATAATCCATTCCAATAGACAAAAGCCATGCCCACGAATCTCTCTAAAATACGTCTAGCTCCACCTCAACCTGGAGGCAGGAAGCCATGGAACCTCCTTTTTCTAGGGGAAAGTGGCTATGAGGCATTTTGTTAATATCATAGAAGCCCCGTTTTCTGGCTGAAATATTATAAGAAGCTGTGCCTTAGTCCTTTTGAAATCTTTATAAAGGGTCTTGTTGCCATATCTTTGACTTGGTTTTACTCCTAAATCTATATTTGATTTTTTTTCCCTGAAGTCATTTCTACTCTGAGAATTTTTTTGCTACATGGAGATACTGTGCATGAGAAATTTTTATTTTCTAACCTGGCAAGTCCAGATTGGAAATGTTTCCTGTAGATTCTGACTGAAAACAAAATAGTTGCTCCTTTAGTTCATCACGATCTTGTAACTTTTTGTATACAGCAAAAAGAAGCCAGTAAGTACTTGCAGCTCTTGGGGGATAATAACCGAGGGCAAGAAAGACGAATTATCTAACATTTAGCTAGCTGAGAACAACATCTGCTCAGATATCCTTCCTTGGCAAATATTGCTTATTTCACTTGTGTCTATGTGTGTATGTGTTTTGGGGAGGGCGTATGGGGTGACTAATACTGATCACAGGCTACAGAGCCAGAGTAGAAATGGACAGAGAAAACAGAAGGGCTCAAGAGGCCAAAGAACCTAAAAACACAGTCTTTGAATGGCTTTTAGCAATACAAATATTCTATTTTTGAGGCACCAAAGCACTTATGCAACTTTCTCATAAATAAATAATATTACCTTCAACTTAAAGGATGATGGCAGATGTAAATTATAGAAGCAATTTGAAAATGTCGGCTATTTCTTCTCCCAAATGATCTGGCCTGTAGCCTATTTTTACAAATAAAGTTTTATTTTAGTAAAGCTACACTCATTCATGTTCATATTTTCTATGGCTACTTTCATTCTACAATGGCAGAGTTTAGCAGGTGCAATAGATACCATATAGCTCACAAAGCTGAAAATATTTACTACCTAGCTCTTTAAAGAAAAGTTTGCTGACCCTCTAATCTAGGCAATCTCCAGAAATAGAAAGGTCACTTGTGAAAAACCTCACTTATTGACCTACCTTCATACAGCTCAGATGACTAAGATGGAGCTCCATTTCTATATGGTCTTGTTATCCAGTTAGAAAGTAATTAATAAACTAGTCCAGGTAAGTATATCTCTTTGGCATTTAGCCATTGAGTCTTTAATTCATTAAAATAAATAGAAAAAATATTTCATAAATACTCTGGGTTACAGAATGCCTCAAAGATTACATTTTAGGGACATGGCCCCCAAACAGCTAATGCTCAATTCCATTAACAAAATTAATAGAATTAATTGAAAAGTCTGTTCAAAACTTAATTTGTTCCTTATTTTCTGCCTTTGATTTAATAACTAACACCCCCATTATTAATAATTGGATCATCTAAAACATATAAAAATTCCATATACATTAAAATAAGTGCAAGAATAATTTTTACCTTGCCAGATTAAAAAAAAACTGAACTAATGTTTTCAAAATCCTCAATAATAAAAATATATCAGCTGACATTTAAGTCATTACATTTTGATCAGAATCATTAATGTACAGACAAAATTTACTAAATACATTGCCATTATTCAGCACTGGACAGTGGACTTGCATTAGTCAATACAAGTAAAACTCATTTTGAGAAAACTCAACTTAAAAAATAAAAATCTGTAGCAATGACAATTCACAGCTTTTGAGAAGTTGCAATGTGCTGAACTCTGTGCAAGAAGGATGTCTTCTATTACCCTGCTTTATAGACGACATTTATAAAACATAAGAAATTAGACAAAAGTCAGACTGCTAAGTCTAAATCCAATGTCCGTGCACTTAACTCCTAGTTTTGCTATCTCTGGGATTATGTAAAGGAAGGAATAAAGATATGTTTTCACAAAGTGATATCCATGTATGAAGAATTTATGGCACTTGCTTTAGAACATAGATTCCATGAGAGAAAGAACCTGAGTGTGTTTATTTTTGCTTTCTCATAGCACATTTCATTATATCTTCTACAAACACAATATTTGATAAATGTTTGCAGAACTGAGAAAGTCATTTTGGTTTTATTTCAAAAAGTGCATTACAGCACAACTTTTCAAGAATTCATATAAGCAAGGCATATATTCAAAACATCTATTTCTTTCACAATCCAGGAATTTGACAATGTTCTTCTAAAAATGTATTACGTTATTAACCACTGAACTCATTTTACAGGCTTTGTGTAAGGATCATAGTTCAAATGTCTTGCCACTCGATCTTCATTAACTTGGGTAAGAATTTATAACTGAGGTAACCGTCAGCTTCCTGGGATTTCTGGCCATTTTTCTGTGCAGCTTTTATGGTTTATAACACTTTTTTGTAATAATTTTTCTTTAATAAATAGAATCACAAATTATGCAAGAGCTGAATACCATCAGGATATTAATTGGAATAAAGTCTAATTCCTATGCCAAACCTAAAGAGTTGATCTTTTTTTTTTACCTACTCATCTCACATTCTGAAAGTCTCCTCTTACTACTCGGACTAAAAGACATTGATGGATGCAAATTTCCTGACTACTTTAAGAACCTGGTCTCAAAGCTCAAGACTGCATCTAGCTCTGCACTTTTCAATCAACTTTAACACATGTTCCTTTGTCATAATACATAATCCTTTGCTTCTATCCCTTTGGTTGTACTTCCCTCTAGGTAAAATCCATATCTTCAGGCAGAGTAATGCGATCAGGTGATTGAGTCTATGGTAGAGACTGCTAAATGTGCAAACAAAAAAGATTTAATCTTCTGAATGCACAGCTAGATTATATTTCCCAGGATCCCTGTAGGATGCCATATGTAGAATTCCATCTAATGGAAAGTAAGAAGAAGGAATGTATGCCAATTCCAGGCCTGGTGTATAAACACTTCCATATGTGATTTTCTTTCTTCTTTCCTTGGATGTTGTCTGGGAGGCAACACCTGTGGAACCCTAGGAAGTACATGAAAAAGATGGTGGGGCTTCTGTCAGCTTGGGGGACTGAACGACAACAAGTGCATGTAACAGGAGAACATCACATTCCTGAATGGACATGGGTAGGAAACAAACTTCTATATGCTAAATATGGCATTTTCTTATTTAGAGGTTAAAATGAAGCATTACTCTAATTCAGAGTCTTAAGAAAGATTTCATCAAGTGAAGATTTCTTTTTATTTAATAGCAGCTGAGGGATGTATTAATTGGTAAATGCTAATTGCTAAATTAACTGAAAGTATTCATGAATAAATAATTAGTCCTGTCCTGATTTATGTTGCTTTTCAATCTGTATTATTATTAAAGTATATAGTAATTACAAAATTTGCAGAGATAAATAGTACATTTAGTGTTTCTAACATAATAAAATAGTTTTAAAATTTATAGACATACTTATTTATGTGAATAAGTATATATTATGTTATAAATGTGAAAATATATAAAAATAAATATAAATGTGAAAATATATGTAAATAAATACATATTTACTTGCATCTGTATACTTATAAATGTGAAATATACACAAATAAATATATAACTTATCATTTATAAATGATAAATGTATTACTCTTTAACTACCACATTGAACTGCTGTGTCAGGCTCTGTTCTAGGTCTTGGAAATATAATAGGATACCATCCAGAAAAAATTACACCTTTATGTATCTTTCATTCTAGTGGTAGAAAAAGAAAATTATCTGAACATACCTAAAAAATGTTTAGTATTACTATCCATTACACAAATAATTATTTGTTTTACTATCTTATAAGATCTTATGCAAAACACTGGAAATAAAATAGGGCAGTATGTAACAAATACATTTAATACTCCATTAAATGTAGGCATGTATATATGTATGTATGTGTGTATATATATATGTATAATAACATTCACAGTTCAACAATGATATTTTAAACAAATGGCATTTATTTACCTACTATAATACCTGTATTGAGAAATATATGGCAGTTGTCATACTTTCATGTCTGATCATATTAACTTTGTTGAAGTAAATAATTATTTTCACAGATGAATTTTAAATAAAATCCTCTTATATGGAGAGGGTAATATTTCTATATAGTGATTCGGTAGGTAAAGAAGAAATTAAACAGTTTTTTGCTAACTGTCAGTCTTTCCATATAGTGGATATTTGTAATTTTATCAAGAACAATATATTTTAAATAAATATCAATGAGATGACTTGTACAATTGCACCTGTCTCTTCCCTTCACGTTGAAATCCAATATAGACTACAAGCCCCAATACAAAACTCAATTCTCCTCTGTGAAGTTTTTCTTAATGACTTTTCTTCTATGAATTTTCATGAAAAATGTTATCTATTCCTCTCATTGCTTAAACATCAATATTCGTTTACATTTTCAATTATTGCAAACAGTCATATGACTGCTCATGTTGTCCTATTTTGCACATAAAACAAAGTTTTAAACTTAAATATTTGGCAATAATTGAATGTGCAGATGAATGCTTCAAATCTTCAAGTAGACTAATGGACAAAATAAAGGTTAATTGGTTCATTAAAATCATTTAAAAAGTACTTAGATATCTTTTGAAGGACACATACTTTAGGAATACTAATGTGAGATTATCAATACTTCCAAAAAACATGTACAATGAAGCATATTCAGAACATTAGGACATACTTCAAGACTTTCTTACCATGAGAACTTAGTTCTCAAGCAAAGAAAAGCCAGAGTCAAAAGAATGAGCTCTCACTAAAGTGATGAGATTTCCTGATCCCTCTTAGCTGACTTCAGAGTAAGTGATTTCACTGGTTTTTTTAGCCAGTGTAGGTTTTTCTTCAACTGATAGAAGTCCAAAGGCACATTTGAGTGTCTCAGAGTGCAGGCCAGAAGGTTTATATCATTTCAGCTTACAGAGGCAACATTTCTTAGGAATGTACATGTTCTGTATTTTATTCCCAGTTTTATAGTTCTTTATCACACAAATGTATCTATTTTCTTCTTTTCATATAAATGCAAGTTCTAATAAGTCCTCTGAAACATATTAGCATTGTCAGTCTCAATTCCAGCTTTCCACCCATTCACACAACCCTCCCAGTAAAATAACCTAGATAGTTGGTGGTCTCATATGGCTTATATACTTCTCATAAAGAACTATGGTTTACCAGATTCTTTAAAATGTGTGTTTTGAAATATTCTATTCGTAAAAATGTGTAAAGGCTCATATGCATAGTTCAGGAAATAAAACAATATAAATAGAATTTTGTCTCTATGCAGTCCCTCTCAAACATATCCTCTTCCCTTACTCTCAAGATAACTATTCTCCTGATTTGCAGATTTATCATTTCCATAGGTTTCTTTATATTTTTATTACATATTTCCTCGACATAGTATGTTTGCAGTACATGCATTTGAATTTTATATAAATTGTTTCATACTAGTCATAGCCTTTTCACTTGCTTTTCTTTCATTCAATATTGTTTGTAAGAGCAGTGGATGCATGTCAAAACATGACAAAAACTGTCTAGTTTTCGATTTAAAAAATCAGTTTTGGGGGTGAAGGAGACACATAGCTAAAGTCTATTTCCCAGCCTTCTTTACAGATAGGTGTGGTCATGTGACTGAATTCTAGATAAGGAAACGTGAGTGGAAATGATGGGATATTTCTGGTTCAAGGATTTTAACTAATATACATGCTCCCTGATAGCATTCTGTTTAGGCTTGCAGGATAAAGTTGTTGACTAGGTCCTACAGGATGGTGGAACCACAAGTGGTCTCTAAATTACTACTTGGAGTAAAGCTGGCAGTTTGGTAAGAAATATTCACTTTCTTGTTAGTTTTGTGAATAAAAAAATAAATTTCTGTTATTTGAGCTATTATAAATAGCAGCTAGTGTTTTTCTGACTAACACAATACTTACATTCATTCATTTTTAGTGCTCTATTCCAAGTACAAATATACTAAATTTCTTTATTCATCCTTCTGTTAAAACATATTTGGGTTTTTTTCCCAATTTATAATTCTTATGAACAATGCTGAAATAAATAATATCACATATATCTCCTGGGAAAAGTGTGAGATTTTTACTAGGGTGTATATGTTTGAATGGAATATTGGCTGAAGCTAAACTTTACTGAATCTTCAGCTTTACTAGATTTTGTCAGAGTTGACCTCTATAGTGCTTTAATCTTAAATCCTATTAGCTGTTTTTATATTGTAAGAATAGTTTCGAAATCTGAAAAAGTCCAAATTTCATTTTTGAAGTATAGGGCTCAATTTTTATATTTTATTATCATTAATGCTTCATTGATGTGGAGTGCAGTACAGAAAAAACAATGCTGACTGATAAATTATTATTCATTACTCATTTATCTTTTTATATCATCTAATAATCTTATCAACTCTTGTAGATAATTAGGAGATCATAAAATGTTGATCTCAGAGACGAGGAAAGTGACCTAAGATGATAGGTCATAGATTATATTAACATATGGAATAATGAAAGAAGAAAACACATCCACATATGGATATACATATTTACTGAATAAAATAATTCTAGTATTTAACTTATATAAATAAAAAAAACATAATATAGATCCATTATTCCAATTAACCCAAAGCTGGAAGGAATATATTGAACTTCTATTATTCCAAAGTTTGATTTTCAACATTTTGAGAGGAAAGATAATAACATAAGAATTTATTAATTTAATTGATTGATACTAAAATATATATAGCACTCATCAAAAAAATAGGAACACAGTTATAACTTTGAACTTACAAAGAAATAAATTTAGTGGGCCATTCTCAGTATTTTTAAAGAAATAAATAATAAGAAAAAATGAGAGTCTAAAACACATACTTAGTAAATATTTTTTATAAACATTTGTTTCAGACTTTCCATAAAGGGAAAGGTTTTCAGATTTGATTGCATTCAGGTTAAAGATTTCTTCAGAGGGATTTATATCCAAAACTAAGTTACAACACAAATCAGAAAGTTAGAAAAAAATGTATTCAAACATTTGTGAGTGATAATTAATTATTATGAGTAATATAGTAAATTACTAGTATACCGTATACATGTATATATGTTTATCAATTTGTGGAAGCCATTGATATGTACACATCAATGGCTTTCACAAATTGATAAGAAAATGATAAATTTAGCAATAAATGGGCTAAGAATATAAGCAGATGTTTCACAATAAAAAGGACAGTCAAATTTCAATCAAATAAAAATATTCTAATATCACTGATAGATTTTAAAAAATGAAAAATTCTAAATTACCATTTACTACTGCATTTCTAGCACTCAAATTATAAAATTTTTAAAGTATACATATTTAGGAAAAATTGTGAGAAAATAGAATATCGCATGAGAAATTTCATGATTTCTTTAAATTGTACAGAAAGTTTTCGGTAGGTTGCACAACCTGTTAGGAGACAAATTTATTTTCATCATATGCTTTTTGCTATGTGTGTTATTTTTAATAGATACAAATATAGATTTTGGATTTGGTACTTTGATTCTTGAATTTTTATCTAATTAATAGCAAAAAATGGAGAGTTTAGCTTACTATTGCTGAATAACAAATTATCACAACCTTAGTGGCGCAAAACAACACATACTTATTATCTAAAAGTTTTTGTAAATCAGGGGTCCAGACAAAGCTTAACTGGTTCTCTGCTCTTAAGGTGTTAGTTGGGTTCTTTTTCACATCTGGAGGTTCAACTGGGGGAAAATACACTTCTTAGTTAACTCGGTTGTCTACTTATTCTACCTGAAAATGTGGAAGCAGCTCTGGAATTGGATAATGGGTAGAGGCTGGAAGAATTTGAAGGAGCAGGCTAGAAAAAGACTGATGCAAATGGAACATTAAGAGCAATTGTGGTAAAAAACGAAGACAGGAGCTGTAGGGAGAGACTAAATCTACTTAGGAATTACTTTGGGGCTCATGATTAGAATTTTAGTAGAAATATGGACAGTAAAAGCCATTCTGATGCAGTCTCAGATGAAAATGAGGAAAAAGGAATTGAAAACTAGAATAAAGGTCATCCTTTCAATACAGTTGCAAAGAATTTGGCAGAATTGTATCTGTGTCCTAGGACTCTTGTAGAAGGCAGAAATTAAGAGGGATGAACTAGAATATCTGGCAGAAGAAATATCTATGCAGTAAAGCATTCAAGGCACTGCATAAATTCTTGTGGCCACTTATAGTAAAATGAAAAAAGAGAAAAATAAAGATGGAATTTAGAATTAAAAGAGAAGCAAAACAAAAAGATTTGGAAAACTCTCAGCCTGGCCATGTAAAGAATAAAAAAGCATGCTTAGAAGAGAATACTACGGGTGTTGCCAGTGATTGTTTGCTAAAGAGACTAATATATTACATAGATAGAAGGTAGCCAGTTTCTATTCATCAAGACAGTGGGAGAATGACCTTGAAGTCATTTCGGATATATTTGAGGCAAGCTAGGACCCTAAGGGCAAGGTTTCCAGAGAGGGAACCTCAGCATTTGCTGCCCAGGGCCACCTTAAGAGTCTACTCCCTGCATCTTGGGGTGGTATTTCTTGGTCATCCCACCTATAGCTCAAGTGGGCACAGGTGTGGTTCCAACTGCTAAGACCCACAACTGTAGAGCTACCAGCATCAACACCACCTGGGAAAGCTGCAGGTCTGAGATGCCAACATATGAGAGATATGTGGACTGAGCCCAGTAAAGTCAGGTCTGACTGAGACCTTGGGGGCACAACTCCCAAGGAGTCAAAGGAGATTATTCTCCAGCTTTAAGATTGAATGTTGTTTTCCCTGTTGGATTTTGAACTTACCTGGGACCAGTTATTCCTTCCTTCCTGTCTATTTCTCCCTTTTGTAATGGAAATGTCTAACCTGTCACATTATGATATTTTAAAAGTAGATAACTTGTTTTGATTTCATAGGCTCATATCTGGAAGGAATTTGCCTCAGGATGAATCATGCATTGAGTCTCACCTATATCTGATTTAGAAGAGAGTTTGGACATTGAAGTTTTGAGTTGATGCTGGAAAAAGTTAAGACTTAATTACTGAGATGGAATGAATGTATTTTGTACTATGAGAAGGACATAAATTTGGGGAGTCAGGGATAGAATGCTGTGATTTGAACGTATTCCCCAAAGTTCACGTGTTGAAAACTTAATCTTCTATGCAACAGCGTTGGGAGGTGGGACCTAATACGAACTGATTAGGTCAAGAATGGATTAATGTTGTTATCATGGGAGTGGGTTAGTTATCTTAAAAGTGAGGTTGTGAGTTTTGTTCCCTTTTGTGCATGAGCACGCGTGCACTCTTTCTTTCTCTCTCTTGTATTCTCTTGATCTACAGTGGGATAACATAGCCAGAGGCCTTAACCAGATGCCAGCCCCTTGACCTTGGACTTCCCAGCCTCCAGAACTGTAAGAAATAAATCTCTGTTCTTAAAAAATTACCCAGTCTCAGCGGCACAAAATGGACTGAAACAATAACTAAAGAAAACAAACAAAAAAAATCCATAAAATACTATAGGATTTCTTAAAAGTAGAATGTGAGATTATTAGTACTTCCAAAAAACTTGTACAATAAAGCATACAAGTCAAATCTTACATATAGTAATGCAATTTGCATGTGTTACATGCTTTGGATATTTCTTCACTTTTTAAGATTGTCTAAATTTTTTTTATCTACAAGATATATCAAGTCAAATTCTTAAGTGCAATCTGATTCCTCAAATATTTAGAGACCACTCATCAGATATTCATGAAAAATTGGAATAAATTTATAGCTGCTTGCTTTCTAAATATCCACAAAACTCTCAGATAAGAGAAAGGCAATTTAGTTTTTTGAATTTAAGTTATGCTGAGATAAATTCCAAGTTGGCAGGCGATATAACTCCGAGAGGTTATGTAAATAATTAACCTTTGCAAATAACACTTGCTATGCGAACACACATATCAATAAAAATAATTACCAGACTCTATTCACCTTTAGCCAAAGATTGCAGTGGGCAATTTAGAAAACATTTAAAATATTTGCATACTATTCAGTGTGTTACATTTTCTCAGGTTCTCTATTAATAGGTCAAGGCAGCAAAGCTTCTATATCAATATATAAAAGAGGCACAGTGATTATTTGATTGACAAGCAGCACAGCCATCTCATTAGAAAAACAATATTGGGTATTATTTGTTGAGTTTGTTGTTTAGGACAATAAGCTGATTTCTTATGTTGTCAATGTTAGTTTTTAAAGTGTAAAAGGAATTTTCCAACAGAAATCTGAGGAGGAAAAGGTGTTGCTATAAAAATAGAAGGTTTTTCATGAGTTTGTTTATCAATATGTGGTCTTCACAAACGGGTAAAGCAGGACTACAGACAGCAATTTATTCTGGATATGAAGCACTTAAACACCCCTTAATTATCCAGTTTCTGTTTAGGCATCATTGAAATTCTCTTTACTTTTTGATTCTTTCCTACAGATTTAGAATAATTGCTATCCCCACCCACTTGAATGTATGTTAAATGACAATAAGATGCTTCCATTGTGAAAAGAAACCTTGAAGCCCCATGATTGAAAAAGAATATACTACCTTTTATTGGAAGAAGGCCTTCCTTTTGAGATTTTGACAATCACTCTTACATTCGAAGATTCCTTGTTCCTGATCTATTTTTATATATATATATATATATATATATATATTCCTTCTTCCTGATCTATTTTATATATATATATATTCCTTGTTCCTGATCTATTTTTATATATATATATAAAATATATATATATTAATTAATTAATATAATATATATAATATATATATATCATTGAAGTACTTGAAGGACATTATATTTATTCTAGTTTCACAGATTATTTAAATGATACATTGTAGAAAGGGCGAAGCGACTACTATGTGATGTAGGTATAGGGTTATTTCCCATGCCTATTCCCAATTCAACCTCTTTCCTCTCGCTTTCCAGGCTCACACTTTGCTACCCTTCTTTCAGGAATGGATGCTGTAAGGTATTTTGCTTATACACATAATTCACATAATTCATCTTAGAGATGAATCTTAGAGAAGAATCTTAGAGAAGAATACTGTACACCTCATGTACATGGATTTAAGTGCAGGACAGTTGGGCCTTGGAATGGACATAGGGAATACCAGGCTTCACAAACAAAATACTACAGGCAGAGTTTCTTGAAATGATGGAGATGTAAGAGCAGACTTTTAAAACTATGTCCCGGAAATTAACTGAATTATCAAAAGAAAATAAAAATAGAAAATAGTTTTGTCTTCAAAAAAATCTGGGCAAAGATAGACAACATACAATTTGAGAAATTTCTGCTAACTATTGTGTAGAAAGGATAAGATTGAATGAAGTAACAAGAAGCATATTCACAACCCTAATAAAAACGTTTGATAAACTATTACAGAAAGTCAGTAAATGAAAAGGATTTGAAACTCAGGAATAATTTCTAACCTGGAAGAACAAACTCTCCTGGAGAGGCTGGAGAGTTTTCAACTTCCAGGCTCATGCAACATTAGAGAACTACCGTGAGCTCCAACAAGTAACAAAAAGTGTGAATAAAGTCTACAATTTAGTAATCAATCTTGTAACATATTTTTATTTATTGATTTTGATCATTGCACTTTGGGTTTGTAAGATATTAATAAGTGGCAAGCTTTGTAGTATTTTTTCTTTAATAAACAATCCCTTTTATTGTAAGTAATGTACGACACGGGCCTGGCTTTGCACTGTAAGCCCCCAGTCAAGATATAATCAAATAACCATGGCTGCAGATTTTTCTGCACTACCCACATTTCAGCACAGGCACAGAGCTGGGGTGGGTGGGCAGGGCAGCGGGGCAGCAGAGTGCATACTATCCCCAGCCCTGGCCTCTCCATGAAGGAGTGGCCAAGGCAGACACACCCCACAGAATGATGAGAAAATGACGGCATGGCTCCTTCTCACAGTAAGCCTGGGGCTGCTAGAGATCTGTCCTTTGGGCCCAGGTCATCTTAGAGCCCCACAACTTTTTATCTAGATTAGTTAATAAAAAACAATAAATGAACATCAAGCGACAGCTTGGTCCTGGGAATGCTGAGCCAGCATGTCCACAGTTTGGGGCACAAAAAATTCAGGATCTTTTCTGGTTTTTTGGAGTGCAGGATATGTTGGCTTTTTCAAATTCATTTTTAAAACACATTCCCTGAGAGGTAAGACCCCACTGGGTGGCGCCCTATGAGAGTCTGAACCTGGAACACACACAGTTGTAGAGTCAGCTGGAACCATGTTCTGTATCCTCGTGGGAAACAGGGCAGGGGGTTGGGGGTGCAGACCAAGAAGAGTGTATAGTCAGCAGGATGGGGTTGTGGAGAGGCCAAGCTGCCACAAAGCAGCTTTGGTTGAGATGAGGGGCCACTCCCCACCCTGGGCAAGGGCCAAGGTGGAGGCAGGAGCATGTGCTCTCTGTCTTCAGAGGGCAGCGTGGGGTGGAGGTGGCCTGACAGAAGCCTTGGGGGAAAAGGGATGGAAACAGACGGGCCCAGGCCCATCAAATATAATCCGAGATAGACATTAACAAGTACAGGCCTCACATTACATGATGTGAAAAGGCTAAAAACAGCCATAGAAACTACATCCATGAAAGTTCATTGTCAATATGCAAGGAAGGCTTTGGCTTGTTCTGTGCCCGGGGTGGGGGATGCAAACACAGCTGGCAGGGCTGCCTGGCACTCATCCCCAGCTACCTGGAGACGCCTCTAATGACAAATTCCAATAGCTTTATTGAGCTCTAGCAATACGCACATTTTGGAGGGGAGGGGCAGGAAGAAAGGACCAGTGCCAAGGCTGAAGCAAATATGGCCAACTTTAAGCTGCTTACAGAGAGTGTTTCCCTGACCCCTGCTGCCATTCCTACCCCACAGGAGGAGCTAGAAGGGAAAGAGGCTGAGACCTCCTGGGGCAGGCGAGGCTAGCTAAGGAAGAACGGCGATGGCGGTTTTGGACACAGTTGGTAGCAGCACATGGGCTTTGCCTTCTACCAGACAGAAAGGGCTCTGGCCAGGCAGGTCACTATTCAGGCAGCCTGAGACACAGGCTCTCTGGGCTCAGGGCACCCGCTGGGCCAGATGTCCTCACTGCGTTGACCATCTTCCCTTCCACTCCAGCAGGAGAACTGATGCCAGGCCAGGAGCACAAAGGCCATTACCTGCAGCTCTTCCCAATCCAGCCCAGGCCCAAGCCCATACCCGGGGTACTCAGCGCCCACAGGGCACAAAGTCTCCAGTTTAGAAACTGTGTACAGCATAAGAATGACGCCAACTTGTAAAACTGAGACAAGTGCATTGACGAAATTGGGTCTCCCCCTCAGTGGGGACAGTTGCACATCTCGAGCCTCTGCTTATGGGTGTAGGGTCACAGGGGGCAGACAGGACAGGCCCCGCCTTCCCTGAGTAAGGCAGTGTGACATTTGCTTCCTTCATCTTTGGTAAAGGACAGGACTGGCAGAG
This sequence comes from Propithecus perrieri, assembly GCA_963574695.1. Classification (NCBI taxonomy): domain Eukaryota; kingdom Metazoa; phylum Chordata; class Mammalia; order Primates; family Indriidae; genus Propithecus; species Propithecus perrieri. The sequence continues at coordinate 146,969 of CAUYRB010009676.1, forward strand.
CTGCCCCGGGGCTTGCGCATGCTCGGCTTTACCTCAGGCCTGAGTTGGGCTCCTTCAGCCTCGAGACACCCCGGTGGTCTCCAGACATTGGGAGGAGAAACAACATTAACATTCTGAATGAAAATAACACTATTCTTACCTTGGCATCAGTCCTGTGCCCCCGGACCCTCTCGGCTTCTGCGCAGATTGCAGTGTCCGGACGCATCCCGAGGGCGGGGCCCAGCAGGCACGCTGCTCCCGGACCTTTCCCTCCACGCTGCGCTCAGGATGCTGGGAGCTCTCGGGTCTGGCGGGCTGGGGACTTCCAGTCCTTGAGGCTGCAGCCACCTCACCCTACTCTGAGCCCCAGTGGCAGAAGGAGCACAGATAAACGCTGCCTGGCCTGCGGCTCCATGGTCCCACAGCCTCGCCTGGAGAAGCAGCAACTTCGCTGAGCCCTACAGCAGCCCCTTGGTCCTGTGGTGAACGTCAGTCAGGAACAACGTGGCTTCAGAGTTCAGTTCACGAGCTGTACGAAGTGGCGTGTGAGCAGCCCCACAGCTGAAGGTCTCTGGCAAGCCTCCACAAAAATGCGCCTCTGGAAGTTCCAGCCGTGTTCAGAGACGCAGAGAGGGAGCTGAGGAGTGGTGAGCTCAGTGGCCATCTTGAAAATGGCGGCCGGAGTTTCACACTCTGCTCGAGGGCATTCCTGTCAGCAGCTCCGGCACAGTGCGGCGCAGGCTCCACGCCGTCTGCCTTCCTTCCGTAGCCCTCGCCGCCGATCACCTCAGGGCTCATCCAGTAGGGTGTGCGGTGACTGCGTGCATGCCCATCCCCACGCGCAGAGGGTCCGCAGGCGTTTGCTGGCCTCGAAGTTTGCTGGCCTCGAAGTTTGCTGGCCACCCGGCCCGCCTGCCCACCACTCCCTCTGCCTGGCTGTCGCTCCGTCCAGCCACCGTTCTCCACCTCAGGAACGCTCCAAAAGACAAACCTCTGGTCCTCTTTGTAGTATTTTGTCAAATTCTTTTGTAAGTAGAAATTATATAAATATGAAAAGTTTATATATTGTTTATATAAATAAGAAAATTATATTTTCTAAGCAACACAATTTCCCACAGAACAAAAAGTATTTTCTTTGACGAGAACTTTCCTTAGAAATTATTAAATAATGCAGCATAGCCAATGAGCTAATTTGTAAATTAAAGTGGGAAGTGGCTGCCTTCTTGGCTTTCTTTATGCAGTGGAATACACAAAGGATGGAGCAGGATTGTTTGGAACATCAGAGGAGATTGGGAGGCGTGGAGAAAAAGGCAGGACAGGTGAGGTGGCTGGCACCCATAGAGGCCCTTTTGATGACGAACAGTGATGTCTAGGTAGGGATTTGTTGTAAGTTTATTCTGTGCACTGTGGTCTGACTTCTCTTCCCCAGGTCTCTATGGCATTCTCAATAAAACCTACTTTTCTTGCTGACATATTGAGAAAATGGATTTTTTTTTGGCATAAGATGAGGTACTGAGTGTGTCCCCAAAGCTGTCTCAGGGAAACCTTCCAACATCTGTGTAAAACTCAGGAGGTATTGTTCTCCTCTCGCAATTTCTAGTGTGGGAGAAAGGACAAATGTGTTCAAAGAGAAGATCTAGCACAGGTTAGAGATGGTAGCTTCTGTGTCCTTTGGTGAATTGTGCTATCTGGCAATAGTGGGTGGATGGGCAATGACTAGTCAAATGTATGTGGACACAAAGCCTGTTTTTGAGGAAACCAGACACAGAAATTCAAGAAAGTCATACGTCTCTCAGGACCCAATGGCCTCTAGCCTAACGTAGGCTTTTTCTTTATAGATTTCACAGGTGCGTCTAAACCTAACAGCTTTGTCAAAATCTTTCCCTCACTCTTCATAAGTCCTAAGAGGAACCAGAAACTATATTTGATCCTCGACCTCTCAGTAATGATGATACTCTGGGGCAGCAAGCTGTTCAATCTTCAATTCATCAGGATTTAATCCAGAACAATGCATATTTATCAAATACCTACTATGTGCCAAAAATATTAGATTGAGTTATGGAATACAGGGAATATAGAGGTGCCTTCTTTTTATTATTGTGATGCACTTGTTCTACAGGTTTCACTCTCTTCGCTCATGAGGCTTTTTCTAGAATTTATCTGTTTTTCTGACTTTCTGATTTTTGAATTTTAATTATTTGCTCATCTTAGTCACCCATATTTCTTGGCTGTCCTTTTCACAGATTTGCCTTTCTTTCTATTCCTGTGTGTTTAAACAGATTCGAATCCATTCTTGTCCTAATATCTTTACCAATGTATATCCTCCATTTTCCTGATACCAGCTCTGTACTTGTTCTTAACATGATGCTTAATACCCTGCTTCATTAAATCGATATTTAACAATTGAGGAAGGGGAAGGAAGGATATCCTTATTGATTTTTTCCTGAAAGTTCTTGGACAAAGTAAACTTCCCTCTGACTTCTCCTTCCATCCCCTCGTCCTGAACTCGTTCCAAGAAACAGGTAAACAAAGCAGTTTACATTCCCCTTCTAATCCTTCCATCAAGTCTTGTTGATGGTATATGAAAGAAAAACATTAGCTTGGACAAGTCAATAACTGTATGTAACACGAGCCTCAATTTTTCTTTTTTATTTTAAGGTAATGAGAGTAAATTTAGCGCAAATCTGTTCCTGCTGTCTAGTTTATTTTAGGGCAATGTAAGAAATAATTCTCCACTATAAGGCTCATGTTCAACTTTGAAGTCATCATTTTAGCAATGGTAAGCTGTTATCTGCAAATTAATTCGGATTCAATTTCAGTGGATAAAGATACAAAGTAACTCAAATTGCCATCTTCTTGGTTCAGAAATAATTCTCAGGAAATTGGAGTCTAGGTGACGGGAGAAAATTTTCTCTAAAGTTAATTTAAATTAACAGATTCAATTTCATATGTGTTATGAGCAACTTGAATTTCCAGATGGTGACTGTAACATTTAAACAGAAATTCCACTCAGAAGTCATTCCCTACACTGGCATACAATCTGGGTAAAATCATCTCTCAGAAACACATCAACACAGGTGCAATGGAATATAATCATCATAATTTTCTAGGACAGATGTGACTTTGCTAGGAATGCAGAGAGAAAGAAGAAAGGAATTACTGAAGATTTCAGAGGTGCCATAATTTGAACAGACGTATTTCAAATGAGAGTAATATTTGCTGATATTGCTTTTTGGAAGAAATCAAATAAATATATTATTAGACAAGACAAAAACCAGGATTCCTATGCATAGTAAAGAATGTCAAACATCTCTGAAGTATTTATAAGCAGTGCTTAAATTATAGCTTCTGAGGAGTTTTCTTTGCTTTACTTCTCAAACCATATTATTGCTTTTAAATAACAATATTTTTTAGTTATAGAAATGGGGAATTCTAGATCTGAAGATATTTGACTTTGTGATGATTGAGATAAAATTTAGGTGACTGATTAAGAAGGAAAGAAAATATTTTATGTAAAATGTAAACTATGAACTGAGGAATATATATGTGTGTTAAGATATATACATTCACTCACAAATATGATTATGGTTCTCTATATCATTAATTGTAATATATACTAAATTTTGTCTTTAATAAAAATTAGGTCACACATTAATTTGATAATAAAGTACTGGGAAAATTAAAAATAAGATGATTGCTATTTGAACACCCATTGTATGCCAATTTCACATACATTTTGAATCAAATTCCATATTGATATTTAATCATTGGCCTCTTTGAATTGAGTGATAAAATTTAATGATAATCCTTAATTTTACTAATAATCTAGAATTTTTTTCAAAAAGTTATTTCCTTCAGCTTAACCATGTTCATGTAGAATATTCTTTCTATTCTAGCTCTTCTTTATCTTTATATAGGTCATCAGTATTTCTTCATAATAGTTCAATGGAAATTTAATAGACGAAGAGGGTTGTACACTGCTGAAAACTTTTTGACCTATGCTCTCTAACCTCTAGTCTTCCTAACACCAGACATCTAAGTCAGCATTTCACCCAGTGGCATACTTGGTTACCTCCCTCAGCCACCTGTATTGTGAACAAGCCAATGAACCAAAACTCATTGCAGCTGTCACAAGTGGTTTCTACTGATAAATTTCTCACAGAATCTTCTAGCATCTCTAATGCATGGGTAGAAGACATGTGTAGTAGCTAGTTTCCAAAGATGGCTATTTAATCAAACGTTCTTCCCAGTATTCCTGCCCTGCTGTGCTTTCTTCCTCTTGAATCTTGATTGTCCCTTGAATTCTGAATCAAGAAAACTGCTGGGCAGGTAGGGGGGTGGGGATGGGTAAATTCACAAGTAATGGATGTGGAGTGCACTGTCTGGGGCATGGGCACGCTTATAGCTCTGGCTTGGGCAGTGCAAAGGCAATATATGTAACCAAAATATTTGTACCCCCATAATATTCTGAAATTAAAAAATAAAAAAAAGAAAACAGTGTTGTGACATTGGGGATTTCCAAGGCCAACAGTGAGAAAAAGCCTGAAAGTTTCCAACTGGATCTCTTTGAATTGTTCTTGGGGCAGTCTCTCTTAGAAACCAGCCTCCCTGCTCTCAGCAGCCCAAGCCACAAGGAGAGGCCAAGTGTAGGTATTATGGTAGACATTTCTAGCTGAGGTCCCAGCTAATAGCCATTGTCTACGGCCAGCCATGTGACTGGGCCATCTTGGACATCCAGTTTAGCAAAACATCTAATTGTAACCGCATGAGAGATCCCAAGTAAAAACTGCCCAGCTGAGCCTAGTCGAGTCACAGATATGGGAGAGATTAAAATAAATTATTAAAAATAAATTGTTAAACCAGTAAGTAGCAAGGTAGTTTGCTACCAAACAGATAACCAGAACACCATGTAAGGAAAATAGCATTTTAAAAATTTATATTATTCAAATTAGCCTAAATCTAAGAAAGTAATAAATGTATAAATACATTTAGTTACTAGCACTGAAAGTCAATCATTTTGCTCAAAAAAGAGCTATTCAGCTAATAAATTGTCTCATTTCTTTTCACCAGCTCCTCATTGACAAGACAATGAAACCAACAGATCTCTAATAATGGCAAAACAGGTAAGAGGAATTAATAAAAATATAATTATTAAGAACAGGATACTCCATGATTTATTGAATTAATTAAATATGTCTGTATATAGCAATGCCAAATTTTTCAAGTGACTATTTGTAATTTAAATTGGCCTTTGACTATATTTTATATCAAGTGACTTGTTTATTTCTGTCTTTAATGTATGTGAGCTATTTCTTACTAAATTTAGTTGAAATCATATAGTTAAATATTATTTAAATGAAGACTGCATAAATACAAATCCCCATTGGAGCTCAAATATTACCTCCTCAGAGAAGGCCTTATGATGACACTATTTAAAATTTACACACACATGCACACTTCATCAACACAGTTGCTTTTCTGTTTTATTTCATTCATAGAACTTACTGTATTCTAAAATTATCTAATTTCTTTTCTTGCTTATTTTGTTCACACCACTTTGCAATGTAAGCTCCATAAGAGGAGGGTCTTTGTCTTTCTTGTTGTCCCTAAGACATATGTCTCATATATTCCCTAAGGTTTGAATGTTGCTTGGAGCAGATTAGGTCCTCAAACATACTTGTTAATAAATGAATTAATGATTTGAGTTTTCAAATGCTTTAGGTTTGGGTGTCTATATTGCAAACAGGAAAAAACAAAAACAAAAATAAAGTTCTCTTATACTAAGTAAATGCTTTTTTCCCCTTTACCTTGCTAAATTATCAAATCTCAATTTTCAAAATAGTCTTCTGTTTAGTATTTTCCAACAGGTATAATCATTTGATAGAAAAGAAGATGAATGAATCATAAGATCTGGGTCCCAGTTGAAAGTTTCTGACACCAGTTAGATCTATGGAAGAAGCTTTCTTTACTTAGAGTATTTCATCACTGGACTGAAATCATTCTGTCTTTGTGGCTTCTATTATAGTTCTGAATATCTTAACAAAATGCTTCAAACAATGCAGCTTGAAAAGTTAAAAGCATTATAGCAAAGTAAGGTGACAAGATTGCTAACTTTTAATATTATCCTTAAGTCAAACTTAAAATATATTTTTAATATCACTCTTCAATGTTTGTGGTAATATCAGCTTATGTAGCTTAATCAATTTTTTCCATATGATAATAGATACTTGTTTTTAAAAGAGAAATAGCTCCATTGTCTAAGACACCAGTATCTCTGACTTATTTCACCAGAGCTTGAGTTCTTATATGTGTGTGCATATAAGAATATATTTGTGTGTATATAAATGTACATATTTATACATATATAATAATGTCTTCATAACAATATGTGAGAAAATGCAACTGACAAACTATTTTGATTTAGACAAATTTACATATGGATTTATTGATTTATTAATTTATTGATTTATGTGTTCTGAGTCCTCCTATGTTCACTGTTCTGTAATATTTGTGGGAATTAAATCCCCAAACACAACAGACGCAGACTTCCCTTAGAAATTTAAATTCTAGTCTGATTTTAAAAGTCTATTTAGGCATCTGTCTCTTTGGTTATCAACTAATTAAAAAAAACAACTCTATTCAGGCAATGAAATATGTGCATTATTGTTATTATAATCAAATAATGTAGTTACTATTAAAAGAGTCTCCTCCAAAAAAGCTAAAGAGACCATATTCAATTATCCACTTACTCCTTTAATAACTTTTGTTATTATGTTAAATGTTTGGGAAACAACTGTGACTAGGACACCACCAAGAATCTTAGACTCTCACAATCTATGGGAGGTGGGTGGGATGAGTCAAGGACAAATACTCAAGTATGTAATGAATTGATACTTGTTCTCATAAATGAGTAGCATTGGAGCAAACAACTAAGTTAATGCACAGGAAAATTGTTTTAGTCCTATTGCTAGGTTGTTTCTATCTCACAAGAACCTTGTTATTACTGATACTTGTGCAAGTAGTGTTACCTATTAGAAAGGTGTCTCTGAATGATGGGACAAGGGAGCTAGTTTGTAATCTTAGAGCCACTAAACTTGACATTTTTGAAGTAGGTTAAAAAGATAAATCTTATTATTCTTTTGTTTTTCTTTTTCCAAATTTTACACTTCTATCAGCTGTTTGGAGGCAGGGTAAAATTGTTATCTGGTTTAGAATCAAATTGAAAAATGTTCTCCAAAGGGTAGTAAAGTCTGCGAAGAGTATTGGTATTGAGAGAAATGGTTTAATAACTCCCTCTTGAGGTTTAGCCTTGGAGGGTTACAAGTAGTTCAACTTAGAATGACAATGACAAGGGCTAACATTCAAAATTATAAGCCAAGAAAAAATGATTAGCTGGGGCAGTAGGAGACATTGTCAAGTACATGGATTTTATAGATTACTCTGATTCACTTGACATTGGAAAGAAGAAGTATAATCTCTGGCTATATCTTTCCAATTCCCATGAGGGATTCTCAGAATGTCTACCAATAGTCATGGAATCAGAAGTATTAATACCATACAGGACATTTAGTAAAACAATGCAGACATATATACTTTATGTACTTTCAAAACTCATCAATCACATACGGTCATCGTGTGAGATATAAGGTCTAAGAAACAGTAGTTCTCAGAAAGGGTTAACTTTTCCTTTTCATAGAAAAGTGGGAATCCTGTTACATAGGGATCAAATCTGCAGGTGGTGAGTGTAGGCCAGGAGGGTGGTTCTTAGGGGTGGAGAAGCTGGGGGACCAATCAGGGGAAGGGGATGTAGGAAACTGCAAAACACCTGATAATCATTTGGTAATATCCCACACCTCCTGTAAGCCTTCCACTGGACTAGGCCAATAAAAGGAAACTATCTGAGAGTCTTCAATGTCTTTCTCCACTCCAGACTGACCCGTTCCTCTCTCTGGAATGTATTTTCCCTTTGGATAGCTTCCTTCTTTACTTTCATTTTGTATAGTTTCTTTCTTTTTTGTAATAAACTTTTTGTGTGGGATTGCTTTGTATTTGTGATCACTCCATCATCAGCTCCAGTCAGCACCAGTACTCCCTCTTGACACTGGGAACTGAGGACCAGGCAAGATCAAGATAGACTTAACAATCCTCAAAATATAAAACTCAGATGGAAGTAGCCCTAACCAAAGCACTTCACCAACACACACACACACACACACACACACACACACACTCACACTTTCACACACACACCCTTTCCCCCAAATGTTTCATTCAACCTTTTAAAAAGCTCCAATTAACTGTAAAGTCCTTGCCCTCAGAATCAACAGTAATATCTTGTGTTAAGTTTATCAGCTTCACATAGTGGAATCAATTAAAATGCTATATGTGACAATTCCCTGTAAATTTTTAAGCTCTAAAAAGGTTCCATCAGTAGTTCTTTACCATTTATGCATCTGAGAGAATGAGGCACAAGGAAATTTTGATGCAGTGACTATAGTAAAATGACAATTCTATTAACATAAGCTACTTCTGTGGAGGGGAACGTTGGAGCATTGGCTGAAAATTGAAAAACTGAAAGTCTGTGGAGGACAAAGCTGTAAAAGGAAAGTTAGGGCAATGCAAAAAGATTTCTAGAGTAAATAATAGGGTGCTGCATACATGTCTATTCTCTTCACTCTACTTTATAATGTTGATTAAAGTCAGAAACAAGCAAGATCAACATCCTTTATATGCAAGTGTTAGAAAGGTTTCATGAAAATGAGTGAAAAAATCTTTGAAAAATGAATGTGGCTTAATAATACTAGTAATATGGTGTAGCCCAGAATGCAGCGTCCTTGGCGTCAACATTATATACTCAGGTTCATCTTATCTTGCTGCATTCTACATATTCATAGTCTTCTTGGTACATACTCACCACTGACAGCTCAACTCATTATAGTAATCCAAGGCAGACAGAAAACATAGTGCAAACATATATCTCAGGCCCCGCATTGTCAGTGAAGGACAAAGTAATAACCTCGGGAAATTTCTTCTGCTCAAGTTGGGTAATATTCAGTCCTGTGTGTGTCCAATTCTGTTCTAAGCTACATATCAGCATATAGCATTCTGAAATTTTGCATCTCAAATTACAATAATTTTATATAACACATAAGGGTTAATAGAAAGAAAAGGTGAAATAAAAGGATGTAAAAGGAAAGGAGAATTTTTTGTTAGAAAGGAATTTAAAATCTTTTTTTTTTAAATGGCAAAGTACAATTGTAGGAGTCCATGACAGTAAGATATAATAATAATAGCTATTTAAATTTAATAATTGTTTCAATTAGTATCTTGCTTATGACTCACAATAAACATGTTAAGCCTAGATGTTGTGCAAAGGGCAATAGACTCATATCCCATCATTGTCAAACACTCAGATAGAAAATAGTGTTTCTTTGGGAGAAAACAAGCTTATAAGCAGACAGGTAGCAGAACACACGTAGTATACGAGCTCTCAGTATACCATCAAGCAGTGTGCTTAGGATGTGCAAAGCCAGACTACCCGTGCCATGGTCAGGGTTCCAGTAAAGCCTGCATCATTAGGAATACAGGCAAAAAAGCCCGGTGGCAAAAAACCTCAGTGTGAGTCTGAATCGTGGAAACTTCTTAATCAAGTACATGGCCTTGTTAGATGGAAATGGAGGTAATTGAAGCTCAAGGGCTGGTTCTTTCACTAAACTAACTCAGATTTGATTTCTACCAACCAAAGGAGGAGATGAGACTTTACATTAGAATTTGTTTTTCCTCAGTGGGTCTCATTAGCACTTTTATTGATGGGAAAACAGACACTTAGAAACAGATGTTAAGTTCCTCATCCAAGATCATACAGGTATTAATGACAGAGTTGAAGTATTAACGGAAGTAAAATGGGCCTGTAATTTCATTTGTTTTGTTTGTTGTCCTTATATAATGGATTGAAGATTTTTCTTATAATCACTATCTTCTGACACCATTTGAGTAAAATAAGAGTTTTCTGTTTCTTGTGGGTTTTGTAAAATTTGTATGAGTAAACAGTTGGGAGTTTGTTTTATTTTTGTTGGGGGTGGTAGAGATAGTCAAGAATTGTTAATTAACTATTACATTTCTTTAATTGTTATTGGTTTAAGTTTTCTATTCTTAAGTTAATTTTCATAAGCAATATTTTTCTAAAGAAATTCTCATTTTAATTATACTTGCATATGCATTATAAAATTTTCATTATAATTTAAAAATAATTTTTACTGATCTGCATCTACATGTATTTTTCATTCCTTATGTGGTTTTTGTTTTCTCACTTTTTATTTATAAACCTTCCTAATTTGTGTCTAATTGTTGTATCTTTCAATTTTGTCCCAGTTATGGTTTCTTTAGCTGTTTTAAAGTCCTTTTCTGCTCAGTCTGTAACCTTTATTTTTCCTGAGTGTGTTTCTGTTAATATTAGTTAATTTTTCTACTGGTTTGGGGCCACATTTGCTGCTGTTTCACATGTCTGGTAATTTTGTATTGGATTTTTTTACCTAGTGAATAATATATGTTTGAGTATGCAGGATTTGTTGTTTTCCTTTGAAGAATGTTGAAGTTTATTTTGTCAGGTTTGAGTCTTTCAAGGCTTGGTTCAAGCATCTTTTAGGACAAGACTGAAGTAGCCTTTATTCTAGGGCTAGTCTAACCTTACTTCTTAAGTGTGATTCCTTCTGCAGTTTCTACTGATTGCCCTGAATGTTGATTGAGATGTATACTGTCTGGCTGCTTCAAATTTGGATACCTCTCAGCCCTGTGTGAGGTCTGGAAATTGTTCAATTATAGCTCACTGCATTTATTATTTACCTAGCCTTGTAGAGTTTCAACTTTATGTGCTCAGATTAGTATGAAGTCCCAGATTCAAGAGGATCCAATGCAGACTTAAGGAGTTCTACCTCTGCCCAGCAAATTCCATCTGCCTCAGCCTTTCTGACCTCTGATCTTTGCCTCCTCAAATCAGCAACTCCATCATTTTCTGTTTGCCTTCTTCATTCCTGAGCACTGGTCCAGAAATTGCCTCTGGTAGAAAGCCAGAGCAATCGGAAAGCTCACTTTGTTTTCATTCCCTTCAGGATTGCAGTCCTGTTCTGCCTATTGTCCTAATGTCTGAAAACAGTTGTTTCTTATACTTTGTCCATTTTTCTAGTTGTTTACAATAGAAAGGAAAGTGCCCTTCTAGGTACTCCTTCATGATCGGAGATAGAACTTCATCCCACCAGTTTTGATAAATCTGGTTCTTTGTTTTTTTGTGGATTACTCCTTAGTGCCATGTACTTTTCGGTATGATTTTTTAAACATGGGATTATTTAGAAGTGGGGTTTTTAGTTTCCAACAGCATATTTATGTTTTTAAAAAATAGTCTTCATTATTTTATTGTAAGTGTATTGCATTCTTGGTAGAATATATGACCTGGCTTTCCTTCTTTCTCATTGATATTTATTTTGTGTTCTTTTGAGGTAGTACCCAAAATATGCATGAAATAATGTGTTTCTCTTAACTATGGTTTACAAAATTCTTTGTATATTCATTAGATCAAATATGTTACTGTTGAAATATTTTTAACTTGCAAAGATTTAGGCTATTTATTCTATGTATTTCAGATTGAGGAGTATAACAACTTTCAATATAATTATCTGATGTGTCTATTCCTCTCTATATAATTTTTGCTATGTAGTAAGGTGCACTGAAGTTCAGAACTTTTATATTTTTCTGGTGATTTTTTCCTGTTGTCATTATGGAAGAACGGTTTTTGTATGTCAAATAGTATATTTTTTTCTTAGTAGTTGCTCTCTTAAATTTTTTTTTTTATAACTTTCTTTTTACCATTTTTTTACTTAAAACTCTTGACTGTCATTTAATGTGGTGTATGTTCCTTCAAAGCAGTGGTCCCCAACTTTTTTGGCACAGGGACCGGTTTCATGGAAGACAATTTTTCTGTGGACAAGGAGTGGGGGAGCGGAGGTAGAGCTCAGGCCATGATCTGAGCAATGGGGAGTGGCTATAAATACAGATAAAGCTTTGCTTGCTTGCCTGCTGCTCACCTCCTGTGCAGCCACCCCCACTCTTTTCCTAAGTTTCATGAAAGACAATTCTTCCACAGATGATGGGGGTGTGGTGGCAGCAGAGCTCTGTGTCCTGTTCCCCTCTGGGGCCCAAGGGTTCGAGACCACAGCTTTAAAGAACTTACATCTGGATTTTTTAAACCATTTTAGAAATAACTTTTTCTTTAATAGTCAAGTTGAAATTTATTTTTTATCAAATTTATTTGTTAATATTAGATACTGTTGATAATAATTAATTTTTAATCTTTTCTTTTGTTTTATTTTACCCTTGCATTTGCTTTTAGTAAACTTATCTACAGATATGACTTATTGAAAAATTAATAGATCGTAACTGTGGCTAGTCAATTTTCACAAAGTGAATATACTCATCTAACACACCCAAGTAAGTAAATGTGTCTTCTTAGCCCCCAGAAAGCTCCCTCATGGCATGTTCAGTCGGTAGTTCTCTCTTTCCCAAAGGTAAACACCATGCAAACTTTTAGCAGCATAGATTAGATGTACATATTTTAATTTTTTATAAATGAGATCAGAAAGCATATGACATTACCTCTTAGAGTATAGTTACCTACCTGTATTTTCCACATTGTTCTCTCTGTGCACTATGTTATTTGTCATTTCCCTAACAATTATTTTCCAGTGCACTAATTTTCTTTTCATCGTTTGCTCATTTAATCTCTCTAAACAAACTATTCGATAAACTTTGTAAGAATGTTGCTATCATATCTAACTCATATTCCAATTCAATTTTTTTTTCATCTTCTGACTGCAATTCATGGTAGTTCATCTACCAGTTGTGTTGGTAATTCTAGTTTGCAAATGCATCTTCAATGGAATTTGTTTTATAAGTGGGAGATCTGTGTGTCCTCATTGAGAAAGTACTCCTATGGAGTGGATTTATGTTTATTTCTACCAAGTCTCAGTGTTTTATATTTCCTGAACCAGAAATTCTATTGACTAGTCAGCTTTACAAAAGTAGACCCTAAGGATCTGCCTTTTATTTTCCTTTTATTATTAAAATTCTAGTCTTCAACTCCTAGGCCATTAATTCAATACTGATTCCTCTCTGTAATGCTGAGGCATTAACCAGATATATTGTTCTGCCTTTAACTTATTATTTGTCTCGAGTTTCTGGAGATCTCTCCATTATTTGTCTCAATATTATTTTTTTAAGTGGGGAGAGATGTGGATAAAATCTGTTTTCATTCATTTACTTCTTTTTGTTGCAATAACTGTGCAATATTCATCTAATAAATTTCACAAAATAAATAAAATCCTGCAATTAAAAACCAATATATTAACATTAATAGATACATATAGCTGGCCAGAGAAATAAAATAATTTTACTATTAAATGGAGGCCCATACTATAATATAAAATTAAGAGAATAACAAAATCTAAAATCTAAGTCACAACATAAAATAAACTTGAAAAAATTGTTTTACGTTCTATTCAGAAAAAGCAAATATGGCAATAAAAATTTGTGAAAAGCAAAGTATATATAAGCAAATACTTTAATAACAATTCAAAGAAATATGAAAACATTTTCTTTATAAAACCAATAATAAAAATTAAGAGTCGCACTTCCAAATAGAGTAAAAGTAACAGAGATTATTAGTATCCACAAAACAAACAAAAAATTGAACATTAATTTGAATTAGCTTGAAACAAATGTTAGATTTATACTTCCATTTGAGTTATAGAAGCTATAAATTAAAATATTAAACTGTAAATGTAGAATGCAAATTCTAGCCTTCATTTGTTAAAAAAAAGAACATAATTGAAAGACCATTAGGCTGAGATGGCTTCAGTGCCTTGGGTTACTACAAAAGCAATCTGAAGCCCAATGTATAATAAATAATAAAATGAAACTTAAGCTTGACCATTCAGGAACAACCAACTAAACCCTAACTAGGAACTTTCCACTAAATCACACCCAAATAGAGCAAACAGCTGGCTGTAGCCAATCAAGTAATTTTTTTACTTTGCTTCTGCATTCAGCTTATAAAAGCCTGATGCTCACTCTGTTAAAGCGGCATTCTCCAAACCTCTTTCAGTTTTGAGTTCTCTTTGACTCGTGAATCTTTAGTGGTGAAGTAAGCTCTAAGTTTATTTTGTCTAAAGTTATTTTTTTTTAACACATCAAAGAGGCAGCATGGTATAGTCATTAATTGCACAGATTTGATAGCCAGACTTCATGGAGTCAAATACATGCATGTTTTGGGCAAGTTATATAATTTCTCTGTTATTTTAAGTGAGAATAATAATAGTTTTTCTGATAATTGACATAAGAATCGAATTAAATGATTTAATATTTATTAAGTATCTATAACAGTGCTTGATAAATATTAAATGCAGTATATTTGCTACTTGTACATATTTTAATTTTTTTTTTGTTATGATGAGAAACCCATATGTGCACTGTGATGTTTTGCTATATCCTGTTCCACCCCTAATTAAGATGTTAGGTAATTGTACACCTGGCAGTTGCAAGAATAAATCCTTTGGTCTTCAAGGGGGATCTGAGCAGCATGCCACACTTTTTTCTAGTATGTTAAATTTTTTCTCTTTATTTATTTTTCATGGTACTCCAAATGCCTTTCTTTTTACTACAAATGAAAAAGAATAGTAAGTCTTGTAGACATTTGGTGAACGAGCATGTTAAGGTCTTTAAGCAGCAGGTAAAAGAGCACTGAGGTAGGAACATACCTTAGCATTCACTAAACAGCTGGGAAACCAGTGGTACTTGATGTCAGAGCTCAAATGGGATCAAGGGAGGGACAAATCATATCGAACCTCATAGATTTTAATGAGACATGTGGCTTTTACACTGATGAGATAGGAAACATTGAAAGAATTTGATCAGAGAGCTAATATCTATTTTTTTTAAAAAAAAAGATATTGGATTTTGCATGAAGTACAGACTATAGGAGGGCAAAACTGGAAACCCCATGGCCAATCAGGAGGCTATTGCAAAAATTGAGAAGGTAGTTGCTTGGATTTTGGTGATAGCAGTGGAAAGAATAAGAAGAAATCAGATGACTGACATGTGCTAAAGAATGTGTTCATCGAATTTGCTGATCAAAGTAGTATGTGTGAGTCATAAAGGAATAAAGGTTTAAACTAAGCAATTAGAAGGAGAGAGTTATTGCTCTAAAAAGCTTAATCTAGGTATGTGATAATTCAGTAATTCAATCCAAAAATTAATGTGCAGTATTGGAATTCATAACTGTGGATTTTGCCAAATCTGGTTGGATGAGTGACCCACTGTGAGGCTATATAAAAATATAGATTCTTGGCTTCATTTCTTGAGAATCAGATTCATATGTGTGAGGTAGAGTCCATGAAAAAATTATATGTATAAAATTTAAAAACAAATTTGACAAGAGAAAAAATGGGATGTTAATGGGGTTTATTTTGAATACCCAGTAGAGAAGTATTTCCTAAATCAGTGATGGGCAAACAACTGCTTAGAGGCCAGCTGCTTGTTTTTATAAAGATTTTTTGGAACACAGCCATACTTGTTTGTTTATAGATTATCTATGGCTGTGTTCATGTTACAGTAGCAGATCTAAGTAGTTGTGACAGAGACAATATGGCCCACAAGCCTAAAATATTTACTATCTGGCCCTTTAAAAGAAGTTTGCTGACTTCTCTCTAGATAAAGACTTCAATAAAAGAACTGGTACATTGCATGCCAAAGAAGATGGATTAGATTCGGTACTTCAGAATGAAAGATGAGAAACCGAAGCTAGAGAGTAGATTTTACTATAGGTCAATGAGTTAATGCAATCAAATACAATTTAAGAATACAATTTAAGATCTATTGATCTCCTATTGCTTGTTCCTCTTTTAATTGGTCCAATCTTATGGACAATATGGTTGCCATCAGGACCTTCATGGATGGACAGCCATTTAGGTTGAACACTGAACAACTCTGAGTGTCATTTGTAATACATAATAGATTATGATGTTATTCATATTTCTTGATTTTTTGTAATGTGGTGGCTCTGGTTGTCATCTCTCCCTCAAGTGTTCTTCCCTTAATTGAATGTATCAACACTAACATTTTAAAGATAAACTTGAGTTTTGATGATTTCTGCATGCAAACTTCTTTTTAACACTATCCAGTAACTTTAATGAACAACCACACTTTGCTCTATTATGTGTGAGACACTTCTATCTTCACCTTTTCCCAGGACTTCCAGAATGAGTCTGCATTAATGACTCCTACCATGTTGAAAATTCCAGACTCTGGTGTTTTGCTTGGTCTATATCTACATAATGACAAAATAACAGGAAACAAACTAGGAACCAGTTGGCTATTTCTTCTCAACAAAATCTGACCACTTACAAAGTAGTTTACCAACATTTTTGTCTTGTAGAAGAAAATTGCAAAACCATGTCACAAAAGGTAATAAATAACCTGTGGCTCTCTCAAGATTATTTGTGTAACATAAATAAAAGCAATCTTTCAAATCCCATCAATTCAACTTCTGCTGGTGTCAGTCAACATCTATGCTAGAGGAGTTTCAAAGGGTAGCTGCAAAGAAGTAGAGAATGTGTAAATTGAAAGCAAGAGCTTGAAATTAAGATATGCATTTTCGTGAAAGCACAAAGAATATTAAATGCATGTAATATTGATCTCAGATATGTAAAACAAAATACTAATATCAGCCATGCAATCCTAATGGGTAACTTTCTTAACCTCAAAAAACTGTTACAAGTTTTGTTAACTATCCCAATGAATTTTTTACTATGTACTGTAAGCAGAAACAAAAATATATCATCTGTTAAGAGAATTTGCACCTAAAGAATGCCGTACATACTGTCTGGGAGGTGGGAACACTTACAGCTCTGATTTGGGTGGTGCAAAGGCAATTATGTAACCAAAGAGTTTCCACCCCTATAATACTCTGAAATAAAAAAAGAAACAAACATTAATTAAATACCTCTAAGGAAAAAAAGAAAAGAAAGCAGGAGCTATACCAGAGGCTGCTTATCCTGTGATCTATGTAAACAAAGTATAAAGTTCTTAAACCTTGCTCAATTCATGAAACCAGTAAATAAAAACAAAATACATTTTGTTTTTTTCAAAGCACAAACTCTTAGAATTTACTTTCCCTTTGCTTAGGCATGCATACCTGCAATGCACAGTGCTAAGCATCATGCCCTTTGTATGAATCAACAGTAGTACTTTATCAAAAAGAAATAATAATGATGATAAAAATGAAACACACAAACAAGTACAAGCTAGCAGCTTTTTGTGAAATGCTGACTGCCCCACCCCCCACATTCACTCAAGATAGGTCAGGTGACCTATAGCACACGCTTCAGTCAAGATCTCTTCCGGAAAATGTTTCAAACTCAGATGGTACGAAAGACTTAAATGGGAGGACTTCTTACAGAGATGTGGGATAGTTGAGGGACCCAAGAAGAAAGGTTGAGGCAAAGCATTCCCAGACTAGCAATAGTAGAAGGCCATCACCATTCCTGAGCTGAAGGTACAAGAGAAGGAAATGCAAATATTGGAGGACTTGCCTTCAGAAGCTACATCCTGGAGGGACATAGCCACTTCTATCAACTTGGCACTGATTTGGGAAGGGTCCAGGGAAAAACATGCCCAACTTCTTCCATTCTATATCTATCCTGAAAATGTTCTGATGCCTATCATTTGGCAAATCCAACTAGAAATCTGACAAGGGAGCCCAGGGGTGTGATGTCCAGGGCGAAAAACAGGGTAGAAAAGGATTGGGAGTGATGAATGTGTGAAGCAAAGGAAGAATAAACATGCAATGAGGGGAAAATAACAGGGCAACACTTACTTCTTACTAGTGGTTTCTTTGTTTGTTTTGTGCAGATTTTTATTTCATTCTTTTCCCCCTATTTTTTCTACTCTATACATTCCAAATTTTTGAAGGAAAGATAATGAAATGAATGCTAGAAATTCATGTAGCTTCTGTTCAAAATATATGCACTTAGAAAGAATCAACAAGTGTGACAAACATTTGCAACTCACTAAACTCTCCCTGCAGAATATCAGACAGCCTGTAAAATGAAATACGTCCAGTGAAAAGTACCTTGAGCAGAGACTAATAAATCTTAGAATAGTAGACGGTTGAAACAGGAAGACCTGCTGAGCTCTGATGTGGGAGAGTCTAATCCACTGGATAAATTGTTTCAAGAAGAACTCATCTTTGTGAAAATATATTATCCTTCTGACAATACCAAGGCCTTTGTCCAAGGCAGTTATTGGCTGTGCAAATGCCAGTATCAAAAGTGAAATATACGAGGAGACTGAAGGTGAAGAAAGAAATAGGTGATCATATAAAACACACAGAGAGCTGGAAAGGGCTGCATCTGTACTGCAAGTCTTATCTCTGAGACATGGGATTTCTGTGACCTGCCTCCATTGGCATCCCCAAATATCATGGCCAGATATATTTAAAAGATAACTTCAGAGAATTTCCTCCATATAAATTAATAATCTATCCTGGGATAAACCAACATAGAAGCCAAAGCAGGTCTTGCAGAGAATTACAGTGGCTTTAAAAAAAGTGTGTGTGTGTGTGTGTATGTGTGTATGTATAATTATATTTTTTTATATATATATAAAGTATATGTATGTATGTGTGTGTGTGTATATATATCTATATCTATCTATCTATCTATATATAATATATATAAAGTTCAGAGGATAGAGCATATCACAGCTTTAGAGCGGAAATCTTTTTACCCTTTGCTTTATTTGGCAAACAACTTCTAAAAAATAAACTAAAAAGACACTTCATAAAATTAAGGTTCACTTGGGTTACTCCCATACGTATGAAACAAAATATAAGCCAAATTAATTTTCTGGGTGACTCAAGCAAAAGAAACCTAAAGAAAACAATGTTGCTTTTGGGGCAGTGGGTTGCCACTGACAAAATCAGGGATGAGATCTATAATCATTGACTCATTCAAGTAAATACTCAAATTTCATTCCACTCATACAGTTACATATTTAGAATATGTACTTTACCAAAGCAAGATTTTTAACCTTGTATTAAATTGAAAATTGGGGTAAATCTCTAGATATATTCAGTGAAAATACCCACAAAGCAAAATAGTTGGTGCTATTTATTTGCCTGGATATTTTATTTGTGCTCATAAAACTTGTTAGTCCCCAATATATGATGAACATGTTTTACTTGCAAACAGGAAAATATTCAGATGTTACCATCTTGAGACACTGTGCCCAGTACCCTGTCGTGCAGGCACGTGTTCAATGATGTGATCTACCTAACTCCATAGTAGTCTCAATGTTATATTCCTTATTGGCCCCTCACTTTCAAATTACCACTGCAAAGTCATCTTGCAGGGCATTTCTATTCAACAGATTGGTAGAACAGAGGGTGGGTAGAAAATGGCAATTTTTAACCCTAGTTTCCAATCCCAATTTTGTCACTCTGGCATGCTATGTCCTAACTATGGCAACTCATTTCAGCAATTTATGCCTCAGTTTATTTATGTGGAGTTGGATTTATCTCTACTCCATTACCATGATAAGGATCTATGGATATATTCTAGTAAAAATCAAAGGATAGTTATTTAAAAAAGACTAAATAATTGATATTACTGAGAAATATTCAAAATCTCTAAAAGACGTTAGCTATTTAGTTACTTTTATGATACTAATTTTTCTTTCATTGTTATTTTTCTAAACAATATATTTTTAAGGTTTAGAAATATACATGTTCATTGAAGATAATCTGAAAAGTATGAAAATATGAAGATGAAAATGAAACTTCCATATTTCTAAATTGTCACATACCTATGAATACGTATGTCTGAGAGATATATTTTTAGTCCCTTTTTCCAGGCACCCCCATTCTTTCTCATGCCTAAATACACATTTCAGTAGAATATAATGATGCTATTTACATTAACACTATATTACAAGCATTTTCATGCATTAAAACTATTTCCAAAGGTTATTTTTAATAATGACATAATGGACCATTCTATCACTATACTACAATTTAGTAACCCCCGTGTTTTGAGAAATGCACTTTTAAAATGTCCTCTTTTTTCCTCGTTCTTAGAAGCAATACTGTGATGAATACAAAAGGGAGAATAAAATCTTGTGGACGTCTGTGATAATGGTAGTGTCAATTTTTTGAAGTGAACTTAATGGGTTAATACCTAAAAACATGTTCAAGGTTTTGAGGCAATGAGACAAATTGCTTTCTTTTCTAATGATTTTCACTACTCTATGCTTCCATCTGCATCAGATATTTGCAAAGATTTCAACCAATTATAGGTGCTTTCTTTGTTTTGTATTATTCTGCTAAATAATTTCACCGAAGATAGTTCAGGACAAGTAGATAAGATCACAAATTATTATATTGTATTAGATTTTAGGAGACTCCAAGAAGATAACATACACACACACACACACATGTAAGCACACATATGTATTTATACAGAATACACACATACAAGCACACATAAATTAAAATTCTTACTTCAGTAGGTACAAAGATCTGGGACATTACTAAAAACAAACAACAAATGTGGTTATGTCTATTATCAGAAAACCTAACATTTTTGGTTGCCTTTCTGCTACAATGCAGGTGGGTTTAGTGGGGGATAGAAAAGTGTACAATCTGGTTGTCTGACTTTAGGATTATGGACATCACATTGAACCTAATAGCTCAGCAAATATTTTCAAGGGCTGAGAATAGTGAGTGTTGGCATTGATGTGGAACAATGTGAATTCTGAGGCACAGCTGGAAAAATAAAATTACAAATGGTAAAGTGCCAAACCCCATATATACACTTCTTTGGTAATAGTTCAAAAGATGAAAAGGTGCATGTTCTTTGTTTCAGCAATGCCTCTCCCAAATTCCTACCTAGAAGAAGTTAATCATAACCATAAGGAGACAAATGAAAGAATTTTCACTACAGCGCTGATTGCATTGGTTTAAAGATAAAATTGATACCACATAAATGCTCTTCAAGAGAAAAATGAATGAATATATTATTACTTGTGCATGATTTACAAATTGGAGCACAGTACGATAGTTAAAAAATGTATTATGTAATCTTACAGTTGACAATAGATAAATGATAGATAGATGATAGATATTGCAAATACTATATTGTTATTGATATATACCTGTTTACTAAAAGTGTATGGGATTGATTAAAAGAAAAAACAACCTGGAGAAAAAGTTGCCTTTAAATAGAAAGGAAGAAAACAAGATCAAGGAGGGATACAAAGAGGAGTAGAACTCTACATTTATATTGTTAACACTTTTAATTTGGTATTAAATGTGGAATAAATGCAGCAAATATTCAAATTTGATGAAATCAGTTGATTTATACATATAAATAGATGTGCTTTATCATAATCAGTCTTTCTGTATATTTGAAACATTTATTTATTTATTTACTTATTTTGAGACAGAGTCTTGCTCTGTCACCAGGGATAGAGTGCAGTGGCATCATCATAGCTCACTGCAGACTCGAACTCCTGGGCTCAAGCAATCCTCTTGCCCCAGCCTCCCAAGTAGCTGGGAGTGCCACCAAGTAGCATGGTGTGCCACCATGCCCAGCTAATTATTCTATTCTTTGTAGAGACATGGTTTCGCTATTGCCCGGGCTGGTCTCAAACTCCTGGTCTCAATTGATCCTCCCACCTAGTAGGCCTTCCAAGCTATTGAAAAGTGCCGACATATCAGACAAATCAAAAGTTTGATTTGATAAGTGGTTTTTCTCTCCTTATCTCAATGCACTCCACACATCTTTCCCTGCCTTCCTCTTTATTTCTTTCTTTGATTTATGCCATTGAGGATGCCTCAGTCATGAAGATTTTTATGTTGTCTTCATTTAATATTTTCCACGGCTGCTTTCCTGCCAGATCCTCATAATCTAAAATCCCTCTTCCCACATCTAAGCATCACTTCCTACCTTTCTTTCCCTCATCATCTCACCCTATCTGAGTGGTTTCTCTGCCATTTTCATCTTCCAGCCTGAGCTTTCTCCCAATCAACCAGTCCATTGGTTCTTTCTTGATCTCACAGGCTTCCCTGGTAAATAAAACTATTCTGAACTGGTCTAACTATTTTCACTTTAGACCCTCCCATCTTCTAGAAGGCATATTCCACCCAGCACCTGCAATGATCTTTAAAAATATTATATTAGAATATCTCTCTCTCCCCACTTCAAGCATTGAAGTGGCTTTTCATTTTATCTAGAATAAAATTCAAACTCCTTCCTATGGCCTACAGAGCTCCGCATGATCTGGCTCCTCTGACCTCATCAGTTGCAGTTTTTTTACTCACTATTACTCAGTAAATTCCAGCCATACTCACCTTTCTGTTCTCTGGACATACGAGGTATGTTTCCTCCCTTGGACTTCACACTTTTCATTTCCTCTGCCCATTGTCATCTTCATCATGAACTTCATATGAATCGGATTCCACTTGTGATCAATAATCTTATCAAAAGTCACTTACTCCGGAGAACCCTTTCTTTATCCCTTGAGGAATTTTAAGTTGTCTCCACCCCATCCTCCTTAATCCTCATGGTCTTTATCATTACCCCAAAATTCTTATTCTTACACTTGGAAACTGCCTGCATTCCCATTAGAAAGTAAACTCCATAAAAGAGGAGACCAATTTTTTTTTTTCCTAAATCACAACTATAGCCCCAAACTGAAAAAGTGTCTTCCATGTAACAGATGCTCAATAAATATTTGTTGAATGAATGAATGAGTTTCATACTGTCAGTGCCACCAAGCAATACACAAATGTTTTTTCCTAGTTGATTTTTAGCTAACTGCCACAGCCGCTATTTCAAAGCTTTTCTGGCTTTTGAAACTTCCAGCCACAACTTTCCTTTCCTTATTCTGAGAAAGTCACTGGGTTGTCTACTGGACTGAAAGCATTGGGCCATTGAGTATTTCTTCCCTCCCCTTTCAATTGATTTTCTCTGTTTCATCCTACAGCTTTACCAACTCCATTTCTTTCTCAAGAAGACAACAATTTTTTTTCCCACTTTGCTAAAGTTAATCCTTCTATCTCCTACATGATATTATAAATGATTCCATCTGTCTATTCTTCAGTTTATTTGTATTGTTTCCTTTCTGGGCAGCAAATGTGCTTAAATTAAAAATGTTCCAAATAAAACAAAACTTAGCAATAAGAAAACTTCCTTTAATTGTTTCCTCATTAAAAAAGTGTCATCATCTCTCCTATTCACTAACAAATTTCTTAAGTGAATAATATTTTCAGACTGTATCCTCTTCTCTCATCCTTTTCTCCTTCCTTTGAAGTTTAGATCACCTGTACCACCTCTATTCTTTTGAACATCTGCTCCTAAGAGTTACCGATTACTTACATTCATCAAATCTACTGGCTTCTAAGAAATTATTCTGGATATTGGTTAATACTGAGCTCTACTCCCACCCTTCTAAGACAAATCTTGAGATCCAAAGGCTGAATGTCCATAAACTATACTTTCAGATTCCCTTGCACATTTCTGCCAAAGAGAGGCAATAATATGTGTTTTAGAAAGCTAAAATAAAGAAAAGCCATAGCTTTGCTGAGAAAGTTCTGGAAGGTGACACATGGGGTTCTACTCCCTTTTGGGGTGGGAGGCTTCTGAAAATCACCCACATCCATGCTGCAAGCACCTGAAATGTTTGTCATTGCTTTTAGAAGGTCTGGGTATCCGCTTAAAAGTCACTCAGTCTTTTATCATCCCTCAAAGTATTGTAAAAGCCTCCAGTTTTCTGTCTTAAACTCTACCACATGAGACAACTCATGCAGCTTCTTTTTTTCTGACTAAATTTTACATACACAGTTGCCACTTTTTTAGAATTCTCTGAAATATTACACAGCATTGATGCTTTTCTTGCCCTGTAAAGAGTCTTCTCTTGATTTCTGTGCCATTTCATTCTCCTTTTTATTCCACTTCCTGGTCTTCGATTCATTCTTTCTCACTTGCTCTTCCTCTTCCAGTTACTCCTGAAATGATAGAATTTGCCATAACACTTTACTCAGCTCCCTTTTCTTCTTAATATACTCTATGCAATTCCATGGCATCACTTCTCAAAAATGTATACGAATTTATGTCTCTAGGCCTTGCCTCCCTTCTGAATTCTAGACCATCACTGACACCTGCTATCAAATATCTTTCTAAGTATGTCTGCTAGGCCTTTAAATTTTAACATATCCACCAATCTTTATTCCTTCTGGGCTTGTTATGTTGATTAATGACACAGACATTCCCTCAGTTATTCAGGTTTTTTACTGTTTATCTCCCAACTCTACCATCTAGAAACAATCTGATATTCTTCATTTTACCTTTTCAGTGCATCTTGCATCTCTCTACCTCTTTATTCTCATCTTATTTTACAGTTTAGTTAATTTCCTTATTTTTTTTTTGTCTTAACTTATTTTTTTTGCTTCTGAGCATCCCTTCCTACACAGTGCTCTAATAATCCTTCTCAAAACTCACTTCTGATCCTGGAACTACCAGGCTCAAAATTTTCTAAAGCTGTATATCAATGCAAAACAAAATCCCAAATTCCCGGCCTGGAATTTAATGTCTTTTTACATTAAGGACTCAACGTTTTTTAACTATACTTCTCTTACAATATTCCCTGCTACTATATATTCACTTATTTTCATCCTATTCTTTAATAGCAATCGGTCATTTGCCATTCTCTTAATATTCACCACTCCTGTCCTTATAAATTTGGGCAATCTTGTCTAAAATACACATTTCCTTCCTTTGTTCTGAATGGCAAATCCATATTTCTAAGTCAAGTTGGAATGCAGTTTCTATGTAAAAACTTCTTAGATCCCTAGTAAGAATTAATCTCTCCTTTGGGCTAGAGTTCGAATTCAATGGATTTTTGTTCCTTTGGAGACTCTGTCCCATTCATTTTGTTAAACCTATGCACTTCTTGCCTATCTTTCTTACCAGATTGTAAGCCAAATGCTTAGAGCTGATTCATCTTAGCTACCCCCATCAGCACCTGAAAGAGTGTCAGAGGGCATTGCAGGTATTCCATAAATGTGGGCTTGATTTAACTGAATTCCACTGAAACTCTAATAAGCATCTACTCTAGGGAACAGTGATGGAAACACAATGGACCTCTTCTTTCAGAACAACTTGTCACTGGCCAGGCCTTGAAGCACACTTCCTGGATCACACCTGGATGAAAGAAGCACAAAGGGAAGCAGATGAAAGGAACCAAAGGGCTTTCCTAAGTGGCAGAGCAGCACAGGAAGGGCAAACTTGCACCCTGTATCTGTGCTCGTTGCACTAGAGAAGCTGTTCCAGTGCCTGAAAGCCAGAAGGCAGGTATAGAATTACCAACATTCATAAATTTCAGCATGTTGGACTGCAACTTGCTTTGGGACCTGGCTACTCAGATGATTGTTTTATCCATTCACTTAAGGCTCAATTGAGACAGATACAAATGATAAGTACAATCAGCAACATCCCAAATAATGACTGCCCAACCATTGGAGACTACATTGCTTTGAATTGATTTGTTGGGTTTTGAAATTTAAATTAGGTAGGCAACATGATTCTCTTTCCAGGTATGTGACGATAAAAATTATCCACAGTGTGTATAGACATAGACAAATTTTCAGTTAGCAAACCAATTTCATGTACATTGTCCCATTTAATCTTTACAAGTCCCTTAGGAGGCTGGAAGGGTATATGTTTTTATCATATTTTGAACAAGAGTGTGCTACTTCCTTGTGATGGTGGGGATCCTAGACTCAAAAGGATGCAAATTTAAAGCTTATCTTATACATTTAGTCATGTGCATCTTTGGACATATTGATATGTAATCTCAGTCTCTTTCTCTAGAAAATAGATACTAACAATATTGGTTGCCCATAGGGATGTTGTGATGATAAAATAAATAAAGATTATCTTCTGATTCACTTGGATACTTCTACATAGTGGAGGCAACTGGGGATAATAAAAAAAAAAAGGACTTTGGGGTGAGAGGTATTTTAAATCATGACCCTAATTGTAGAAACTTGAGTAAATCCCATACCATTCTGGGACATATTTTTTATTATTTGAGAAAACGGGGCTGGTCCTTACTGGCATGATTTGCATGAAGATTAAATGACGTAACAAGCTTGATAATCTAGTATTTGGTATGAAGCTGTACTTGCAAGATTCATTCAATAAATGAGTCTTATCCATCTTTCAATAAACCTCTTTCTATTTTTTGTCTGTAAAACAGTGATAAATACCTTGCCTGTCTGCCTCATGGGCTTTTCCCTATCAAATTAGACAAGGAATAAATATCCTTTAATAAAACGTTAAAGTGCTTAGATTATATCAGGTTTGGATTTTTCTACTTGTCTAACAATACATACATCAGGACGTCTTGTTTGCCCTCTCTTCAAAATCTATCAAAGGTTTGGGCACTGTGTACTACTTCCAGTGCTCCCATACTATCCAAGTCTTTGCCATCTTTCAACCTGGGGACTGCTTCCTCAGTGCCTCCCAGATCTTGTCTCTGCCCTAGCCCCTGAAAGAGTCTGCCTTTCATTCAGAGAAAGAAAGAGTCTCAATACAATTTTTTGGATGATCTGCAGCACTTCCCCCACCGATTCATTATTTAATTATCTTTCCAATTCTATTGACTGCAACTCCCCCCACTCTGCTCATTCCATTTCTTTTATATCTGCCTTCTTGCTGTTCTTTGAATATCTCTGGTAGACTTCTGACTTGGAGCTTTTATAACAGCTACTCCCACTATCTAGAACACTCTTTCCCAGATGGCAGCATCTCTAGCCTCTCACCTCCTTCAAGTCTTTTCTTAAACACCATTTCAGTGAAAACTATCTTGACCACATTATTTAAAATCGTACCCGCTTCACTTCCAGTTTCTTTAGTTCTGCTCCACATTTTTCTCCATCATACTTATCAATTTATATCACATAATTTATTTATTTGTAATGTTTATGTTTTATTGTCTGTCTCATTTCATTAGATGATAAGCTCCATTAGGGATCTCAATTTTGTTCACTGATGAATTCCAAGCTTCCAGAATACACCATCAATACATGTTTGTTGAATTGAAGTGAATTGATAGTGACAAGGGTGCCATTATTTTTAAATCACTTTTCAGATCATTGTCAAAGGGTTCAGTGCCTAGTATGGCATTATGCACACATGAAGCAATGATTAGACCATTAGCATTTGTATTTGCCACAATAATTTTTGGTCCTTACACATGCAGCCTCTCCATCCTATAATTGGAGCTGCTGTCCTCAATCGCATTGGAATCTCTCAAGAGAAAGAGAAACATAGAGCTGACTTTTCAGAGTTGTGATAGAAAATGCATTGTTCCATGGCTGACTGCACTTAATTTTCTTATATATTAGAAGCTAATGCTTGCATCCCATATGAAGGTGAAAAACATATGCCAGGTAGTCAGTCATATGTCCCTGGAGAATGTGCCCCAAAATTGAAAGCCAGTTTGCATTAAAGAGGCTAAGCTATTAAGTTCTACTGACAGAAATGTATATATTGAAAAAGAAAATAAGACGCTGGATCCTCAATGTGAGCTTAGTCTGTTGTTATATTGCAGTTTTAATAAGTAATTAAAAGTAAGGATAAATTCAATAATACTTTGTAATTTGTATTAATGATGATTATTATATTTGTGAAACACTTCTGACTCAAGATACATGTAGTTTTTGCCATATCAGGACATAGAGTCTACCCCAAAGTGCTTAGAGCAAAAAACAATTTAAAAAACAAATGGTAATGGAAGAGAAAATTAGGAGATTTTCTTTTCACCACAAAACCCTTTGATAGAGATTCTAAATTGAAAATGTCAACAGAAGCAGATAATGAGACACTATACTACCCAGGGTGGGAAAAACTGGATAGAGGATGCAGATATTGATGCCAGAAGGCATTAAACAGGGATCAGTGATGAGATAACAGGACCAGCGGTATTCTGTTCAGGCAGTTTTTTTTTTATATTCATATCTCACAGTGAAGCTTCATTTATAATTGCCTCTTTCTAGTCTGTCTTCCCTTCTCCTCTTCATTCTGGTTCAATTCCACGTGTGTACTTGCGTGAGTATGAGCATGTGTGTATGTGTACACGTGTGTGTGCAGGGTTGAGAGTGGTGATAATTATCAAGGTTGAGGACAGGTAGGGTTAGGGCATGTTGATGGTGACCTATGGAGTGAGACAATATTTTTACTAAGTCCATCTTTATTGCTGTCTATATCTTCCCCTTTGCCTTCTCTTCCCCTTTGCCTTCTCTTCTTTCTATCTTCTAAGAACCAATCAGATTTTTCTTCACAATGGTAGTGAAAGATGAATAACATTGATACATCTTTTCTTTTTATCTTCCAAAACAATTAATTCCAGTGAATGATTTTTAGATATCTTTAGAGAAACAACTCGTTTAAATTTCTTGTATCTTCTTGAGCCACAATCATTTCAGAAGAAAGGGGTAGCCACACATGATAAAAAAAATAAACTGCCCTTTTTTTTATGGTCTGTATTATGTAAAACAGATTCCTAGGCCATCTTTGGAAATAACTACAGTAAAACGGCATCCGGAGGACATTTAGTTGGTTTGTTAAAACAATAACAGTACATGAAGGGGGTAACAAATTCTCCCTTTGTAGACTGGTGGGTGTCACCCTTGACATGCTTTTGGGAAAAGACTCTGGAGTTGCCTCATTGAAACCAACAGCACTATAGCGCTGTCAATGTGATATACAGGGATCTCTATAGAAGGATGAGCTGAAGACAGAGGTCAGTTTCACCATGGGATGTGTCTTACCATAGGCAAGAAGCCTCTGATGATATCCACAGAAATATTGTCTCAATTATCTGAAATGAGACTTTGTTTCATTTTTTTCATTTTTCTGCAAATGTTGTTAGAAAAAAAGAAAAAAATGGAAAAAGACAAGACAGGGACAGAGAACAAACAAGAACATGCCCTTAGTCAAGAAAGATTCTGATTAGACATTTTGATTAAAGATGTAATAAACACATGGTGGAATCCATATATTGGAGAATTCTCAAATCTATGACCAACAGTTCAAGTGACTGTAGGGCATGTATTTATGAAGTAATATAGCAAGGCTTTTCTAAATGTCATCTTTCCTGACTAGAAAGAGCAGCATTCTCATTGCATGAGCAATTTAAAGAAGATACAGGTGGAGAACAGAAAACTGGGTTGCACGTTAAATGCTTTGATTGCCAAGATGGGAAAGCTGAGATGAGTTTCCCAAATCTTGATGAGAAAAGAAAATTTCTAAGAACAATATTTTGATGGATTGTGGAAAAACATGCTATATAAGTCAGCCACACCTAGATAATTTCCAGCTCTTCTCAATAAGATAGTTAAGCCATGTGGAGTTAAAATTTAAGGTGATGGTTCAAATAAAATGCAGTCATGACACATCCATATTTCAAAACATAATTAGAAGAATGTCAATAGATAATTCAAAATGCAAAGCACAATGAATTACTCCTAATGTTTTACTCTGTATATTTGCAAAATTTCAACATAATTGAGGGCAACATTTCACAGTAAATAAGAGGGGACTTCACTCAAATTGATATATAATAAAATACACAAATCTAATGGAAAATTACTCCTTGTAAGTCACTAAAATTTTTTACCTCATCTAGAGGATCTATTGTAGTGAGGAGCAGGAATTCGGTTCTGTGGTTTATTTACAAATTCCAATAAGAAAACAAAAATTGAAAAGCTTTAATATTTATTATACCTTATTTTTCCGCACATGTGAAATAACTGTACTAAGACTTCATTAAAGCAACTGATACCCTGTGAAGTAACAATTCAACTTTCTTTAAGAAAATCATGGAGGATTTAATGATTAGATGTCACAACTCAATTACCCCATCTGTATATCTCTTTCAGATCATACCCCTGCACGCGTGCACAGACACACACACACATGTACATTCACGCACTTTTCTTTGCTTAGCCACAGCACATTTATAAAGCATTCAATCTAAACATTAATCCATAGAGATCATGACAATGAGGTTAAGATTAAGATGAAGTATTCTAGATTGTAGTCTAGATCAATAAAATTAATTATTTTCCACTGTCATTTAGATTGCTACCTCTTTTCACAAACATCTATGCCTATTTTGACCTAGATAGTTTTTGAGCACCTACTATATCCTAAGTAGGTAGCATGATTTACATGCATTATTATTAAATGGTATCACATTTCTTTATTGAGAGTAATTTAATCTAAATTTCTCAAGTAAGGAAATTAACTCTCTAAAACTAAATACTCAATATTTCTATCAAATGGCTAGCTGAAAAAGAGTTCTAACTCCAGCCTCGTTTATTACAAGGTCTAAAGTCTTAATATTGGATTACACTATCTCTCAACAAAAAAACTGCTGGTCATAAGTAAGATTATGCAGAATTTTGAAGTAAGTAAATTATTTTTTACATATTTTCAAGAAATAGAATGAAATTCAAAATCAACATGTTAGCTATAGGTTGTGGTTCAAGGAAGTATACTGAGATAATAAGGCCATTTTTTTTGGTCTCCTGAGACACCATTTAAATAGTCCTAAATGTGCAGATAGATAGATAGATAGCTAAGAGAACAGGAGAGGTAGTCATCATCATCGGACAAAAGAGTACAACAAACTCCTGGAAGACAAAGTTTAGATAAAAGAAAATTTACTAAAGCCTGATTTGTTTGTGGCTATCCTTCAGAATCTAGAACAGTTCTTGTAGTAGATACTAAATACATGTTTGTTGATTGGTCAAGAAATTAAAGATACAAGCTGGGGCTTAGAAAATTTACAGAAGTTGGCTAAAGTAGATATTATGCTGATTTGTGTTATCACCATAAGAGGTGGCCGGATGAGAGTCAGGGGCTAAAGGAAGAAAGGCAGTTGAAAGTCTGTATGTGGACTATATGGGACAGTCCACTCCATCTTCATCACTCCAGTCATATTTTGCGAAGAAACTGCATTTTGCCAGTTTACTATTTCAAGACAAAAGCAAAAGTTTCCCATCTTAAGAAATTGACCAAACTTTTTCAGAGGTCTAGGTCTGCAAGGATAGAAATTGATGCTTCAGAGTAAAGTGCTAAGTTCTCTAGTCTAAACAGATTTAATAGACAGAGAAGTTAAAGAAAATGCGAGAATATGAGACGCAGATGATTAATCAAGGGTATCTGTCTAACAGGACTTTTACAGAGAGAACAAAAGTAAATGGAGATGAGACAATAGTCAAAGTGATACTAGGAAGACATTTTCCAGAGATAATTATAAATACTGGTTTTATACTGAAAGCACCTATCAAATCCCAAATCAGATGAATGAATAAATACTTCAAGAAAATTCAGAATAGAAAAAAATAAAGGAAAGATCCTAAAAGCTTCAAGACAGAAAAAAAAATCATACAAAGGAATAATAGGAACTTCAGTTTTCTTATCAGCAAGAGTGGATGTTAGAAGAAAATAGAGACATACCCTCACAGTTCTGAGGACATATGATTTTGAATCTAGAATTCTATAAGCTAGATGATCAATCAAGGGTAGTAACAAAGAAAATGTTTTCAGACACGCAAAGACATAATCTTAGATTTAATAAATATTTATTGACTTAACGGCTGTGTTCCGGGGATACTTCTAGCCATTGAAAATAGAGTAGTGAATAAGATAGGCAAGGATCCAGCTAAATGAATCATACATTCTAGAGGTAGGAGGCAGAAGAAATAATAGTGATGGATGAAATATAAAACATCTCCCTCAGCTCCTATCTTGGATTTTTGTTCTCTATTGATGAAAATATTAATACCAAATGCCTTGCCCTCAAATCATGACCATCTTAACATCCCGGTTTGATTTATAACTATCTGACACCAGATAAACCAAAACTTCTTGATAGCATTTATGTGTTCTCTCTCTCTCTCCTTTGCTTCTTTTTTATGTTCAATTTCTCTTATTCTGTGATAGATGAAGTACTACAAAGTCTCTTTTAACTTAGTCTGTCATTTTGCATACCATGAAATGGCTGTGCTATACCCCCCTTTGCTACTATTCTCTTGAACACGTCCTAACTTAACAACTTACTTGTAAATAAACCAATTTGGTTTAACGTTTCTCTCCTGAACTTAATTGGGTTACTATAACTGCAAGGATTTTCTTTAACTCATTATTTCATCCTTAACATAATTTGTAGTCTATTATTTTTTTAAAAAAATTACTTTCTTTTTCTAAGTCCTCATAGTAATTCTCTCCCAGCTTAGGGTCTGTTTGCTATTTTGGGCAGTGCTTGCCTTTCTGCTCCCCACTGGGATTCGTAATTATTACTTGGCAGATGAATCCTGGCATGCCTAATCATTGTTCTGAACTTTCCACAAGCCCAATTAGCAAACAGCAGTAATGCAGGGACTGCTTCTCAAGCAAACCTTAGAGCTGCCCTCCACTAGTTTTCAAATTTTCAGTGAGCTCACTATAATTATAGCTTTTCATAATTATAAGTCATTTGTGTCCATGGAAAGTTTAATCAAGATATTATATTATCTTTATACCTCTGAACATAGATGAGGCCAGCACATATTAAGGAGCACTGACCTAACTCAGTAAATATTTGCCAGAGATTAGTTGGTGGAATTCTTAATATTCCAAGCAAAAACATCTTTGATTCAAGGAAGACAGAAACAGCAGAAGGCTAAAACTTACCAAAAGCCTTTGAAAATAATATTTTACTATGAAGTAACTTATTAAATGTAGAATACAACAATGAAAGGTTATTGGACCTATTTTTCTATTCCCTGTATCTCATTGCCATCAATGTATTAAAAGTTCTATTTTAATAATAACAATCCTGCTTTGTGTGTTCTTCTCAGATAATCCTGAGGATTTCACAGATACATACGGGTGTTTTTTGTTTTGGGTTTTTTTTTTTTTAGAGGTTAGTTTAATTTTTCTGTGTCAGGGTATATTCTTCACACTTCTGATGCTTTATCTGACAGAAATACAATTTGTGGTACAGTGTTAAGTCATAGACAAGGAAGTGGAGAGACCCACATGGACATTCTGACTGTGCCATTGACAATTGGGCATTTAACTGTTGGAAAAATTACTGCTATAAATCAGCCTAAGGTACCCAGCATAGCGGTAATAGAGTCTGTTTTGCAGAGCTTTTATGAGGATTGAAGACAATGTGAGTAAAGCTTAATGACACCATGAAATAGTCAGTAACTAGTAGTTTATTATCAAAGGCTTGTTGTTAGGTTCAAAGAAAAGGAGATGAATATTAAGGTTTTGGATTGTTGCTCTTTTACTTGACAATAAGAAGACTTTCAAAGACTTAAAGAATTTACAAACTGTGAATGATTACATCCAGGAAACAATATAATATTTCAATGTCACCCATGAAAACTTGCTGTTCTAAATTGGGGACTAACCTTATTTAAACTTTCACAAGGCTAAAAACATCTAATATGAATTATTGGCATTTAGCAATTCTCTATTTAAAAAAACATTGATATAGATTCAGTGTGATCCCAACAGGTTATAATGTGAATATTGATAAAAAAAAAAACTGATCCTAAAGTTTGTATGAAGAGACAAAAGACTTGGAATAGCCAAAAAACAAAGCTGAAGCACCACACAACCTAATTTCAAGACTTACTATGAAGCTACAGTAACCAACCCAATGGGCACTAGCAAAAGAATAGAAAAATGAATCAATGAAACAGAATAGAGAATCCAGAAATAGACCCACACGAATATAGTTAAGTGGTCTTCACAAAGGAGCAAAGACAATATAATGGAGAAAAGATGGTCTTTTCAACAAATGATGCTGGAGAAGTAGACATTCACTTGCAAAAACAAAAATAACAACAAAAAACAAAACAATGAATACGGAGACAGACCTTACATGCTTTATAAAAATTAGCACAAATTTGGTTATTGACCTAAATGTAAATTTCAAAACTATAAAACTCCTAGAAAATAACATAGGAAAAAAATCTAGTGCTTGGTTTGGTGATTGCTTTTTAGATACAGCAAGAAAGTCACAATTCATGCAAGAAATAATTGGTAAGCTGGCCTTCATTAAAATTAAAAAATCTCTGCTCTGAGAATACCACTGTAAGGAGAATTAGAAGACAAGCCACAGAAAGGGAGAAAATATTTGCAAAAGAAATATCTGGTAAAGGATGGTTATTCAAAATATACAAAGAAGTCTTAAAGCTCAACAATGAGAAAATGAACAACCAGTTAAAAAATGGACATGAGATGAGAACAGTTAATGCATCAAAGAAGATATACAAATGTTAGATATGCATATGAAAAGATGCTAAACATCATATGCTATTAGGGAAATGCAAATTAAGGCAACAATGAGATCCTACTGCATATGTATTAGAATGGCAAAAATCCAAAACAGTAACAACACCAAGTTCTAGCAAGGCTATGGAATAACAAAAACACTCATTTATTACTTGTGGGAGTGCAAAATGGTACTACATTTTGTAAAATGGTTTGGCAGTTTCTTACAAAATACACCTTATTTTGTTTCTGACTAAATACACTTTATCATACAATCCAGTAATCATGCTCCTTAGTATTTGCCCAAATAAATTGAAAACATGTCCACACAAAAACCAACACATGATATTTATGACCACTTTACTCATAATTGTTGAAACTTAGAAGTAACCACAATAACTTTCAGTAAGTAAATGGATAAATAATGCTGCATCTACATAATAGAATACTACTTATCCCTAAAAAGAAGTGAGCTCTTAAGCCATGAAAAGACATGAGGGTACTTTAAATGTATATTTCATTAATTAAAAGAAGCCAATCTGAAAAGGCAACATACAGTGTGATTCCAACTATATAGCATTCTGGAAAAAACAAAACCATGGAAATAGTAAAAAGGTCAGTGTTTGGTGGGGGTTTGGGTGAAGAAGGGATAAATAGGTGGAGCACAGAGTGTTTTTAGGGTAGTAAAACTATTCTGCATGACACAATAGTGGTGGCTACATGTTGATACATATGTCAAAATCTATAGAGTGTATACCATAAACTGTGGATTTGGGAAGACAATGATGTGTCAATGTAGGTTCATCAGTTGTAACAAAAATACCACTCTGGTGTGTGATGCTGATACTGTGGGAGACTGGGCTTGTGTAAGGACAGGGGTTATATGGGAACTCTCTGCATCTCCTGCTCAATTTTGCTATTACTATGAATCTAAAACTGCCTTAAAAATGAAGTCTATTTTAAAAAGTTGACATTAAGTGATGTATTAGGAAAGATTTACAAGATTAATTCAGTGTTCCAATGTGGGGTGTGTTCTAGGCAATGAATACATATTTTTGATGTGTTATGCCAGATTTTATACGTTATATAAACCCGTGATAAGTTTCTTTGTGCTACATTGCAAGTAATTATTTCTCAGGTTAACTAAGGCAATGTTGACACAATTTTGGAATAAACGATTAAGTGGAAAAGCAAAAATACAGTTAAACTCTATATTTATTTAGAGAGCTATTATATCTAACCAAATTTTTAAATAAATAAATATTTTATTTTCATTTACTGAGTTCATACTAGTTAGTGTGTGTGTGTGAACATGATCAGATTGACAATGATAATCTGACTAGCACTTCTGTGTGTATACTATGTGCCAGACACTGGGATATACACTTTACATGCATTATCTCATTTAATCTTACGATAACCTATGAGTTAGGTAAAGTTATCATCATTATACAATGAGAAAACAGGGGCTTGAAACCACTCCTTTCTTTTGTAATCATTTGATTATATTATTCAGTTAAATTTTCTCACCATAACAGTAGGCAGCATGTTCCTTTTTGTTCATAATTGCATTTCTGGCATATATTGCAGTGCCACAGACACTATATATTCAAAACACATTTTATAAGTGATTTATTTCTCTCATGGCTCTTGTTAGCAATTTTAGTTGTGGATTCCCTGGAGTTGATGGTTTAATATTACTATTTAATAAACAATCACCTCCTCTCAAAAGATAAACTATTCCTTGAACTAAAGGTTGGTCATTTTGGAAGCTGTGCTAACCTTTTATGGTAATAGGTTACCATTTGTTGACTTGAACAAGTTATTTAATTAAATGAGCTTGCAGTTTTTATTTATAACCCTTGATATGATTTTTCATATTGTAGTATATTTCATATACTATAAAATATATACTGTGTCCCTGGTTTTAAATACTGGAAGGATATTTAGTGACCTAGATGGCCTGGGTAATTTTACATTGAATCTTAGAATGAATGTACACCATGCTTTCTTGAGGGAAGCTGGATGATAGGAAGGGTGGGGGACAACAAAGTTCATCCTGATAGCAGTGGTCTTTGCCACCATCCTCAGAGGTTCATGGGATTTCAAAGTACACTGGTAATAAGGCCGAATGTCCTTGGAATGCTTCCAGATTTAGACACAGGTAGCATTCATCTTTAGCGAATATTTTTCCAAGCTTAGCTCATGGAGTATGCCATGCCTGAGTCCCACAGTTAACAAACAGGTCCTTGTGAATCAGGAGGTGTGGGGCCCGACAGCCTGTCTAATTTCAAATACTGCAAATGAGGTTGTTCAGTGCTATGGAAAGATGCAAGACTAAATAAAACCTGGATTTCTGACCCAGCCTGATGCTAGGAGTTTGTTTAATCATGGAAAAGAACATGTCCCCACATCTAGGAATAAGAAAAGCCTGGTCTCAATCATCTTGTTTGTTATAAGCGTTGAAAGGAACATTGAATCTTTAATTTTTTAAAGCTATCAAGCATTATTCAATGGTAGGACATTTTTTAGTAATTGTCCATGAGTACAGCAAATAGACCTAAGCACAGAACAAATGTGGACAATTAAAAGGAAAGAGAGGATCACGTGCTGGATGTTAGGCGAGAAGGCTAGCTATACATAGATAACACGCCAGGATCTTCAATTTCCTTTTTTTAAGTATTTCCAGCTTTGTATTAATCCTTTAGTGAGAAAAGGGGCAGAATGTAGAAAGGGAATCAAAATCCAGAAAATGCCTTTTTGACACATTGTCTTACTATCGTCAACTAGCATTTCTTAATTGTTCACCTAGCAACATTTTAGATGGCCAATGTGTCCCTCCCATTATAATTAACCCCAAACTTATTGCGAGGCAGGGTGTTTGGAAGGAAAGCTAAATAGTGGAGAACTTTCTAAGGTTAATTGCCAATTACTGAGGATGCTCTTAGAAAAAAAATTTAAAAAGCAATCCATTTCTCATTTATGGAGCTGTTTGAACATAGCTCAGTCAGATCAGGATCTGTTGACCTAAATTCAGGATATTTTCTGAAGATAGAAACAATGGCAGCTACCCTGCAGAGAAGAAATCAAGAGAAATGTCACATTTCAAAGGAGAAAATGAGTGAGGTTTTTTCACTCAGCTGAATGCTAGCATCCTGGCTGTGGCAAGATGGAAGAGACAAACTTGCTATTGAATATATATCCAATATGGTTCTCTAATAATCCATATTCTAAATATCTTAAATGACCCTAGTTATAATTTTTTTTTTAATTTTCATTTTTTAAATAACTTGGGTCAACCACTATTAACATTTTCTTTTGTTTCTTTCTGGCAATGTTCTCTGAATATATGGATACACATATGGAAGCAAGCAGTACACATCTTCTTTAGTTTTCTTTTTATGCTTATCAAAATATGTTTTCTAAAAATCTCATTCCACAAATTCAAATTTTCAAGAACTGTAGCTTTACTTGTCTATATTTCCTCTTATGTCTTATTTTTAGAATATCCATTCTGCCTTGTGGCAGAAAGAAAATCTTGATAAACTTATGGAATCCCTACTTTGTCCCTGGATTTCTGACCCAGCCTGGTGCTGAGAATCTGTTTAATCATGGGAAAGAATATGTTCCCACTTCTAGGAATAGATGTGGTATCTCAGTTCAGGGTGTAGGCAGTGTTCCTTCTGAGGTATGGGAAGGCTGTTTCCTTCTTCATCTTGTGTGAACTATGATCTGAGTACCCACCCTGTGAGACGTATCATGTCCACAGGTTCTGCTAAGCCATCTCTCATTGCTGTTTGTCAGGTCTCTTTGAGTCTGGCTCTGTGTACAAGAAGCATTTGTCTGCCTCACC
The DNA here is from genome assembly GCA_963574695.1 of Propithecus perrieri. Classification (NCBI taxonomy): domain Eukaryota; kingdom Metazoa; phylum Chordata; class Mammalia; order Primates; family Indriidae; genus Propithecus; species Propithecus perrieri. The sequence continues at coordinate 185,243 of CAUYRB010009676.1, forward strand.
ACACCGCTTTGGTGGGATCAATACTCACTGATGCTGTCTAAGGTACTTTTACACCTTTTCTGGGCTACCCTTGAACTCACCAGAAATCATTCTATTGATCCTGGACCCTGCTTGGGACTCACAGAGGTTTGCCTCAGAAACATGTGCCTGGATGTATCACATCATTCTCTCTGACAGTGCTTGATCATTCTACTCGAGCATACATGGTGGTGGAATAGAGTAGATGAGACTTTGCTATTTTTTCAGGCTTTACCTGGGAACGGAAACTCAGGGGTTCTTCCTTCTTGGTTAACTCCAGGTATCTCAAGCTTTTGTTGTTCTAGGACTGATGGGTGGTGGCCTAGGGTGGAGAAGCAATAGAGTCTCTCTAACACTAAATAATTTTCGTCTTTTGTTATTCTCATTGCTCTTGGGAAGGAGGCCATAGTTCTGGGCATTTTAATTGGCTTCTTAGTTCTTTGTGTTCTCCTTTCCCTGGAACTATGAAGACAGAATGCCTTATAGCTTCAGTCTGGGGAAGGACAGGGAAATAGGAAATATGGGGACAAGCATGGGTAAATATAACAAAATAATATGGGTTTGCAAGCTTTTCATAAATATGTTATTTTTAAGTAGTGGATAGCACTGTATTATTTGTTTATACTACATTTTATGTAGTTAAAATTTTTCAATTAAAAGTGTTTTTCGTTTTTTTTTACTTTTACAAATAATGCTATAAGAAACAGCCTTATATTCATCTTTATTCTTATATGTGAGTGCATATTTTCTGTTAAACTCCTAGTAGTGGAATTCCTGGGTCAATGGATAAATGCATTTTACATTTTGAAAGTTATTGCCCAAATGCCCTCTAAAGAGGTTGCATTGACTTAAAATCCCATTAACGAAGTGTCAGTTGATATTATTTGTAAATGAATATTTCACATAATTGAATTCACTAGTGCTATCTGAAGTTCACATCACAATTTTGACTTTAAAGAAGGCATAAAGTTCAATTTTACAGATAAAATTGACATGTAGTATACCTACAGTTATTTAAAATATTAATGATGGCAAGAATGATCATCATATCATTTGTGTTTTGTAATATGTTTGCATTTTTTAATGAATTTCCCTATATAGCCTCTTTTTTATGTTAGAAAATGTCTAAAACTATTCCTGAAAATTCACTAGAGTTTAAGTTCTATAAGACAGGGAGCTTGTCTATTGCTTCACTGTCTAGGTAGTGTCTGGCTTAGAGTGTGAGCTCAAAAAGTGTAAATTAATGAATGAATACAAATATAAAAACTAATACACAACTCCGATTTCCAGAAATATTACACAAATTAAAACACCTGTGATTCATTTTTCTCTGTAGATAACTATGTAAACACAATTGCCTGAACAATGAGCTCTTTAGAGTTCTCCTTGTGGTAGCCATTTCTAACTTAAATGAAGTTGAAAACCCCAAAACATATTGTGGCAGAAGAGCTGAGAAGAGATGGAGAATAAAGAACAGCATGGAATTAAAAGTCTCCAGTTACTTCCCCTCTCATCCTTGAACAGGTTCTATTGATAACTCTGTAACTCACAGAGAGATATAGCACTTGAGGAATCTCATTTTATTTGGGGACAGTAGGGATTGTTAGACAACTTTTATGTTTAAGTTTAAATTTGTCTAAATCTGGCCTCCCCATTAGTCCACGAACTTCTTGTAAGGAATTTCTACATTTTGGCCTTTCAATATTTGAGGAAATATTTATGTTTCCCAGATTCTTCTCTGGCTCTATCATCCAAGTTTAAAAAAATCCCATATCCTTGCCCATTTACCATGGTCAGTTTAACTTACTATCTCTTTGTTCCTGTCTTTACTCTTCACTTCTCATCCGGAACTGGAAGGAAAGAATCTCCCATAAAAATAAAGTTTTAAGAGAGTGAGTACAGCATTTATAACATGCATGAATTTTCCCGAGATCTTTGAGAAGAAGGAGAATAGATACAATCTCAATAAGGATTTGGGTTTTAACACCTGCATAGAAGACAAGATACAATACAACACTTAACCAAGCTGGAGTAGACTGTTAGAACAGTCTACTGTTCTCAAGCTGGGAGCCTCAAAATGCTTTCCAACACAGTATTTTTATCTTTCGTAGACTGGGCTCTGAATAGAAACTAAAAGCCCAGTGAGAATTTATAAACATGCTTCTTGGGGGGATTGAAGTTTGAATTTATCCTGCCCACGTGATCTGGGAGCCCCAAACCAAAAACTTTAAATATTAAAATAATCTTAAATGATTCCTGGCCAAGGATAAGCTTGGAGTGCTTATCAGAGACAAAGATAAGAGTAGTTGGAGGTTTTTATCTGCAATTATTGACACACTAGTAAAGTTCTGCTGAGGATGAGCTGCGTCTGAATTAACTAGAAAACTGGGGGATTGACACAGCATGAGTTGGAGTCAGGAGATACAACAAACAGTGGGGAAATATCAAAAGAAAGAACCATAACATGGAGATGAGCAAATTAGATGTTTAACTTGATTTAAGTCATGAAAGGAAATAAAAACATAAATGAAGAACAAAACATTATCAAAATAAAACCAGTAGATGGTATTAACTGATCAACACAGAAGTGCACATATAAGAATAACATCTATTGGATGTCGGGCAGGGGGGAGGGGGAAGGGGGAGGAGGGGACGGGTATTTGCATACACAAAGAGTGCAATGCATGCGGGATGGGCACACTTGAAACTCGGACTTGGGGGGGAGAGGGGAGGCAAGAGCAACATACATAACCTAAACATCTGTACCCCCATAATATGCTGAAATAAAAAAAAAAAAACTAAAGAAAAAAAAATTTTTACCCCTGCTCTGTCACAGTGGCTCATACCTGTAAATCCAGCAACTTGGGAGGAAAAGGTGGGGGGATTGCTTGAGGCTAGGAGTTCAAGACCAGCCTGAGCAACATAGAAAGACTTCACCTCTAAAACATTTTTAAAAATAACTGACTATGGTGGTGCACTCCTGTGGTCCTAGCTACACAGGAGGCTGAGGCAGGAGGATCCCTTTAGCTCACAAGCCTGAGGCTATAGTCAGCTATGATCTCGCTACTGCACTTCAGCCTGGTGACAAAGTGAGACCTTGTCTCTAAAAAAAAAAAATTACCCTTGAGCTTGGACTTTAAGAACTTCAGAATGTTTTATTTTTCTATGGTGTTGAAAGACATAGATTCTTCTTTCTCCATATGTTTAGACCCATTCACTGTATTTTTTTTTCATTTTTTTCTCACCTGTTAGTGCACTGAGAGAACCTGTTTCTATTTTTTACAGCTTGATGAATGGATAGCTAGATAGATAGATACTTGTAGATAAAAAAGAGATACAGAGATAGAGAGCTTCTTTACACTTTTTAAAGAAACTTTTCAAAAGGAAGAGACCAGAGACCATGCATCCCAAGAAACATATGAAATTCAGTTGAAATATAATATTTCTAATATCTCAAATGTAAGAATGTTCATTTGATAGAACATAAGAGAGAAGCTATCACTGTAATAATGCATCACCATCCTTAATTTAGACTTCTAAATTAAATATATTGTAATATAACTTAAATACAATAAAATACACTCATGCCAAGATCATGTTGTCTTGATTACTATAGCTTCATTGTCTTCTCTTTGAATTGAATTTAATATTTATTCAATTACATCAATTCGTGGTACCCCAGAAAGTATTTCTTAAATTTTAAAATCACATGGGATCCTGCTAAAAAGCAAATTCTGATTCAGTTTGTAGAAGGGACTAAGATTCTTCATTTCAAACTCCATTGTGATACTTATACTGCCATTCTGCTGATCACAGGTTAAGTAGCCAAAAACCTAAGTATGTATGTTTTTGGATATCAATAGAAAATAAATAAAATATTTTTCAATACAAAGAATGGTTAAAATCCAACATGACTTTACCTAAATGAAAGAGACAAGCAGATATTACATTTTTTAGTTCTCTTTTTTCCTATTTTTATTTTCATTTTAAATATATTTCCAAATTACAAATACTTTCATTAATGACTCATATGAATTTGCACTATGGCTAAAAAAATATGAGCTCCTTGTACAAGAACTTGCTTCTCCTGGGAAATGGTAACTTTTCTTGCCATTCTCTCAATCCTTCTCACTTCCTGCCTCTGTACAAGGATCTGACAATACATCTTTTACCTCATGTGCTTGGAAAAAGAAACAGCAGCAAACATTAATGTT
>CAUYRB010009677.1:0-26904 GCA_963574695.1 Propithecus perrieri
CCAATTAATTTCTTTCTAATTTTAGTAGAGACGGGGTCTCGCTCTTGCTCAGGCTGGTTTCGAACTCCTGAGTTCAAACAATCCGCCCGCCTCGGCCTCCGAGAGAGCTAGGATTACAGGCGTGAGCCACTGCGCCGGGCCTAGGCATAAACCTTTACAACAATAGCAGTATTGTTCATTTGATACTCGGGTCGAGGCTTATTGAAGGCCAGTTAGCTGAACTCTAATCTTGCTCACAAGCCAAGAGAGGCAGTATCTAACTTGTTCGATTTTCCTTGTTAGAAAGTGGTGTACTATTCAGAGTAATGAGTTATTCTATCTGTAACTGAGTGTGGATACTAAATCAGAGGTCTGTTGAGATGAATAGGGAACTGCTGAATTGCATTTGAATAATCCCCAATTGAATCCTTCTTTTTTCAGATACAGAATAACTTTTGATGTCAGTTACATTTTACTTGGAATAAAGTGCTCTGACTGTCACCATCCCAAGGGTGGGTAAATCACAAATGTTCGGTTGTTGTCACTTGGGGAGCTCATTCCCGCTAAATATATAAGCACATTTAAATTGTTGTGAGAATATAACCCAGTAAAGAACAACCTTCTGACTTCCCAGTGAGATCCAAATCTACTAAGATTCCAAACTGTAAGGCGTGCAAAACTTCTCATTGGCTTGTTACTCAGTAAAGAAGGTAACTTAAGTTGCAGGAATATATATTTCTGTCTATGCTACTTAAAAAAGCAATTTCCATTTTGAATGGAAAAAGTACATATAAACATTTTTATTTTTCCTGAATTGACCCGTGTACATAAAAAGTTGCCCATTATTGATATTAAAAAGTTAAGATTTTAATTATTAAGCCCCCTCCTCAAAATGAGGGTTGTAATGTACAATTCATGGAAGACATGGTGGTCTATAAACATGAAAAATGCCCAACCTTACTAATAATGAAATAAATACAAACTAAAATAGAGATCACGTGTTGCTTTTCTGTTGGCAAAGATGTATTTTAACATGAGTATGACCATATAATTCACATCCAAACTGAGACTCTACTGAGAATAAAAGGGAACACTATGAATAATTATTCTGGGTATATGTAAACCAAAACCTCCCAGGCAAACCGATTCACACGGTGACCCTGGTTAAGAGGGTGAAGGGAGACGGATATTGTCATACACCAAAGCAGGGAGGCTGCATCGTTGTAGACTTTTGGGGTGGCAATCTAGAAGCATAAAAATTTAAATACTCTTTGACCAAATTATTCCAATTATAAATATCATACAGGAATGCAAAGATAATGTCCAAAATTTTTCATATAAGTAGTGAGTAACTGGAAACAACTTTAAATATCCATCAGTGGGGGATTAATTGAATGATTAATTATGCTTTATTTATTTAATAATGGCCTGCAGATGCCAAAGATTGAAGTAGAGCTATATGTACCGATAAAGAGCATCTATTATATATTATTAGGTGAAAAAAATCAAGTTAGAAAACATCCCAGTTTTAAGAAATGATACTCCATATATCTCATTTTGTCTTGCGTTGAAGCTAATTATTTAAACATCCTCTCCACAAGTTCTAAGCGCCTTGAGGGTTTGGATGGTGTCTTCTCATCTTTTGCCCAGCCTTTCGGGGTGATTCTTTCATAGGTGTGATAATGTGGCGTTCATCTGGTTACTAATAGAGACCTCTGCAGAGTAGTTGAATTCTAGTTGCTAACTACTTGAAATAAGCTAAAAAAAATTTCTTAAATGTCTTTAAATGATTCTGTCATATTTGTTTCCTCCCCTATTTCTTTGATATATTTTTTGACCTCAGCTGACTTTAGTGTTGTGTTTACATGGTTCACTGTTTAGAAATGAATTTAATTCTTGCAGTTTTTAATCAATTGATAAACATTAGTACTGGGTTTTACCTCATAATTTAAACCTTTATATGTGCATTAGAATCAACTGGGAATCTTATAGCAGAGTCCTGGGCTCCAGCCCCATAGATTTGTATAACCACAATGACCTCCCCGGGGAGAGGCCCTGCTGGCATTTCTAGCTTCTGCATTTGCCTTCTATTGCCCCCACGCAGGTGGGGAGCAGAGAAGTCAGGGCACCACTCACTGATGCCTGGATGTCTCCGTGCGGATCAGGTGGCAGTCAGAGTGGGGGTGACTGTGTGGTCTTCCAGGTCCAACCGCCTGGGTTGCAGTCCCTCCTTTCCCATTATTAATTGTGTGGCCGTGGGCGAGTTATCGAACCCACAAGCCTCCGTTTCCTCCTATGAAAATGGAAATCGTCATTGACTCATGAAGTCATTGGGAAAATTGATTGGGTTAATGAGTACCTGGCGTGTAGGAAGTGCTGTAAAAATGTCAGTACTGTTGTTATTGATCAGGGTGTCTTTTCCTTCCTTAACACTCTGCCCTTTGAGATTTCAGCGTTCACTGTCCATTAATTTGCTTAGGCTCCTAGTTTCTTTATTTTTTTTTTTTTGACACAGAGTCTCACTCTGTTGCCCTGGCTAGAGTGAGTGCCATGGCGTTAGGCTAGCTCACAGCAACCTCAAACTCCTGGGCTCAAGCGATCCTCCTGCCTCAACCTCCCGAGTAGCTGGGACTACAGGCATGTGCCACCGTGCCTGGCTAATTTTTTCTATTATTAGTTGTTTGGCTAGTTTCTTTCTATTTTTAGTAGAGACAGGGTCTCACTCTTACTCAGGCTGGTCTCGAACTCCTGGCCTCAAGCAGTCTGTCCGCCTCGGCCTTCCAGAGTGCTAGGATTACAGGCATGAGCCACCGTGCCCAGTCAGCAATAAACTTTAAGGAAAAAGACAACCTCTTTATTTGTTCCAGATGAATCTTTTGTGAGGCTCTTAATTTTTGTGTGTCAGTCTCATTTCATGAGTGAAACGGTTATACTTGGGATTTCTGAATTGTGTTTTCAATGTAAGGAAGTTTTGCTTACTTTTTTCCAGCTTGAGCACTCGTGTGTATACTTGTAATCAACAAATTTCCCCAAAAGAGAGAAGTCAGGCTTGTGAAATGTGGTGTGGTCCCGTGGTGATGGCAACGGAGAACAGTGAGTGGGTGAATATTTCCTTCCTCTCCTGTCCGCACGCTCCTGTTAGCCTTTTATAGCATTTGTGGCAGCCCACATGCGGTGTCTGCAGGACAGTATGAAAGGCAACTTCTAACAATTCTGCGGTGAAGAAATACTATTTCAAAGTGTGTATTTGTTTATCAGCATGGATATATTCACAAACGTAGAATGAGAAGGAATTTAACAATGTGAAAATGCACCGTAACACAGTCCTTACTTTTGATGTACCTCGTTTCACTGCCAGAAATAAGGCCACAGTTGGAAACTTACAAGCTATAGAGTGTGTGATGTCTCCCCCCCCCCACCATTGACTTTGTGATGAGACAGGTATTTACCTGGAAATTCATAGCTGCTCTGCCAGTAGTGCGCTGCCTCCTAATAAGTGTGTATATGTAAGGAGAGACCAGAACTGCAACAGTTTTAAAAAGATTAACTTTACCTTTTTTGCTTAGTTTCTAGTATTGGCAGTGAGGACTCCGAGCAGCAATTTGTATGTTGTTTTTTTTTTTTTCACTTCCTCTGTCAAAGATATTGCAGACAGTGCAGTTTTAATCAGCTGCAGAAGGCAGCTGTTGAACAAAGCTAATGCGGTTGTTCAGAGCAGAAAATTGGATGATGGTAATTACTAGAATAGCTAACTTTGGGGATATACTGACTGCTTGGCCCCTTATTAAGCACTTCACATATATCATCCAATGTCAAATCCCCATAACCTTGTAAGAGAACGCCACAGAGACGCCGCGGCTCAGCAGCTGTAACGGGTCTGACTTGAATCCAGGCCTCTGCCCCAGGCCCCTCACCGTAGCCTCCAGCCTGTGGTCTTGCAATATGCCCACTTTTAAAAGCCGGTCACCTCTGTGCAAAACACTCTAAACGGGAAGCTCTCCTAGGTTGGAACAAAAACTGTTACTACGGTGAAACATTACATTCTAGGCCTGACATCCCTCGCCCTTGACTTTGTTATTTTCCTTGATGCAAAAATGTCTTGTTCTAAGGGAGTACATAAAAATGAGACATAAAAATAGTGGAATACCTGTTTTCTAGATAATGGCCTAGTTTAAAGTTTTGCTCAGAAAACTGTCTGATATTTTCCTCCCCCCCACTTTTGGACCATTTGCTATATTTCTCCACCTCTGGCCTTTTTACCTGTTTTCTCTGCTAGAATGTCTCGTATGTATTCACTGCTACCTGAAAGTAGTTCCAGACTTGACTTGTTCAGCTTTACGGTAAAAATCCGTGATTCGGCGGTGCCAGGTTGTGGCAGTGTGGGGCAGGGAATCACTTATTTCATGATAACTAAAACTCGATCCGTGCCGTTTTCGGTGGACAATGTGTCATTTCCTTTTTGGCTCGGAATAGGGGTCCTTTACCCAACGCATCGTCTCATTTGGGAAATCCATCTCTCTCCCTCCCCCGCCTCTCATAACCACTGTGAATATTGTGGATGGCAGAAAAGGGTGATATGGATAACCCTGGAGTGCAGGCCACGCGCAGTGGCTCACGCTTGTAATCTCAGCACTTTGGGAGGCCGAGATGGGAGAGTCACTTGAATCCAGAAGTTCCAGAACAGCCTGGACAAATAGCACGACTTGATCTCCACAAAAAAATAAATACAAATAAATAATTTTAGAGTACATATCTCAAAGGATAAGCTGTAAAAGAAGTAAACAGTATGTTCTTAAAGTCATCTCTACCGACCATGTGCTATTTCTTCAAATTTTTGCAAACTAGTTTTATCTCTGGTTTTGTTTACCATTTATGGGCAAACACAGTTTGGCAAATAGGAGAGTGTTTTGTTCCTTAACCTTGTGTAGGTTCACCTGCGTGGTCTGTATATTTCAACATATACAGGCAGCTCTAGAATTCTCGTCCTGTTCTGAGTTATCCCACTCTTTAAAACAGGAAAGAAAGGGGTACAGAGCTGTCAGTTCTACGAGATATTTGTAAAAAGCCCTTTGGAAAGTAGAGAACTATTCTGTAAGTCTGGGGGCTTTATTTGTAATGTAAATGTAGACATTGACAACGGCCACTTGTTAGAATCACTTGAAAATATGACACAGAACCCTCAAGGTTACAATGAAGAGCCAAGGCGAAGTTCTATCATTGTGTTCTTACTTGAAATCCCAGCGAGGCTGCCCTGGGGGGTCCTTCGAGACCATAGTTAGCTCTGTGTGGTGCAGCTTTGGAAACACACCTCACCTGATGCACACAAGGTTCTGATGACTGAGAATGTGACTCTGTTGCTCATTACTTGGTAGCCTGTGGCAAAGGAGATAAAGAACATGTTCTCCAGAAGAAGTGATGCGTGGATCACTGGGAGGATGCTCACTTTAGAAGCACTTAACACATCGAACATTTAGCACAGAAATATCCTCATTCTTCTGTGGTCCTCAAATGCTGCTACTTTTTTGCTTTGCCAAACCTTGATAATGAGGTCCTTTTGGAATTTGCTTAGTTTTAATTTTACTTAAATTTCTTTAGACTGAATTCTAGAAAAAAATGTATAATGGGGGAAGGAATGGGGCTGGGTGGGATAGGACAGAGTAAGAGTGGATTAAGATTGCTCTGTGTTTTTAAATATTCAGGCAGATTAGTATGTGATATGATGTTTACCTTTCATTAAAGCTCTACTTTTTTTGTTTTCTCTTGCAGCAGTGACTTTATTTGAAGAGTTCTAAGAGACCGAAAGCTTACAAGACATGAAGTTGCCTAGGGAATATTTTTACATATTTTATACAATGTCTCTCATGGAATCAGCAGGCATGTGGATAAAACCTAAAAGGGAATATTATTGCTATGCTGGATATAGAATTCAGTTTGCTTTCAAAGAAGTTTTGGTTTAAAAAGTCTGATGAAAAATTTATTACATTACCAGGGAAGGAAAGCTCATTTTTTATCTTCCCAACCACCCTTAGCTACCTGCCATTTCCCCAGCCCCTGCCCTGGCCTTGGTGTCCACACTGCAGTTTTTCCATTGTGTTCACTGTGGACAGTGGAACTGCTCATGTGCAGTCTGAGCTTATGCTCATGATATGTGTGTGTGTGTGTGTGTGTGTGTTCCCCAGTTCTTACATCCCATTTTGATACTGGTTGTAAAAAGATCATCATAAATACAGTTTAGCTGTTACAAAGGATAAAAGATGAATCTTCAGTAGTCAAAGGTCCTTGGCAATAATCTAGTCCAGCCCTGAGAAATTGATCCCCCATGAGACTGTGGAGTCAGATGGGACCAGAGGCTAGACTTTGAATTCCTAGACCAAGAATTCAGCATCTGCCCAGCTGTCATGCCACTCCTAGGTCACGTATAAAATATCGAGAGTTTTTTTTTTTCCACTTGAGCTAAGCAATTCTTGTTTAGTCCACTGATTAAAGGGGAAAAATGGCTTAAAATCACTGAGAAAAATTCTTATTTTGACAACCCAAGGCCAAACCAGAAGAACCTAGCTCTGGCATGTTTTTCTTGGTGTGCTTCCTGCTTTCCATCTTGTAACTACTGCTCATTATTTAAAAGACGCTTAGCAGTCACTTTCCCTTGGGCCTGGCAAACTCTATTTTTTTTTTTTAACTTTACATTTTACAAAACACCTGAAAAAACCCAGAAGCAAGTACAATAATACATTATTCATGGTCGGTGTGGGTGAGGGCTGGGGAAGTCCTGTCACAGGGAAATCTCCACGACCTGCCTGCATGTCAGTGTGGGGGCCTGGGGCACTTCTTTTATTTCACAGAGAAAAAGCACATTTCTCATTTGGCTTCCAAAAGATGATTTCCATCAAAATATACTTCAAAGTATTTACTGTAAATATACTTATTCCATTCAGTTTCTGGCACCAAACTGAAAATTTCTAGCCTTTTAAATGACTGGTAAATTCAATTTCATGTGAATTTTTACTGACAACTAATCAATGGTGTGTGTGCGTTCATTCACACACACAGTGGAGTGGAAGAAGTCAGTATGGAAATCAGTTTCACTGAGGTCCAGAAAGTAGCAATACAGGGATTTTAGGGGTGTATATTAGTGTAAATAATATATGTGCAGTCTAGGCCAATAGTTTTAGTAAAAAACAAGAATAATTTCTTGCTTTCAAAATATTATGCCCTCAAAATGGTGAGGGATAAAATGTAAGATATTCTTCAGCTTTAAATATTTCTTAATTTTATTCAAGTCTGAGCACTTTTTTTATAGCAATACGACAGGCAAAAGAATACTCAAAAATATTTAAAATTGTATTTATACCAAGAGTACGTTTTAAATATTTTCTAATACTCGAGCAGTTTTCTCTGGCTGGCCTCCAAATATGCCAAAAGTTAAGCATTCATATTTTCAACACATAAGCTTTTTACTGGTTTATACTTTACTATGTGATGAGAATTCATAAGTGTTCCCAGAGCAACTGATGTTTACAGATCCTGTGTTTTTCCTCCTTCTTTATAAGGATTGGGATCCACAACAAAACTTATATAAAACACTAATGGTGAACGGCTTTTTGTGTCATAAATGAGTTGTCTACCACCTTGACGTAAAAATTTGTAAAGCAAATTTTTCACCATTTGAGTGTCAAATGTATTTTTAACTGTCTGGTTTGTACTTTTATGACTTTTGTACTACCAAAGCAGAGTTAAAAATAAAAATGTTAAAGTGTGTTGTTTTGAATGAACCAGTTGTTGGTGCCTTGTGCATTGAAAGTACAACTGCGATAGTGTGATGTATCGAGTGTAACTTTACAGTGTGTCTGGAAGTGCTGAGCGTCATTTGGCAGACTTTCCCCACCGGATCTCCCTGCTGCGGCTCCCTGCTCCTCCAACACAGGCATGCCTTGCAGATGCTGTGGGTTCTGTTCCAGGTCACCGCAATAAAGCAAGTATCGCCACGAAGCCAGTCGCACACATTGCTTTGGTTCCCCAGTGCATATACTAGTTATGTTTATGCCGTGTATGGTAGTCTTTAAAGTATGCAATAGCATTATGCCTAAAAAAGTACGTACATGCCTTAATCAAAAATACTTTATTGCTAAAAAATGCTAGCAATCATCTGAGCCGTCACCGAGGTATAATCTTTTTGCTGGTGGAGGGTCTTGCCTCCATGTTGATGGCGCTGACTGATCAGGGTGGTGGTTGCTGAAGGTTGGGCTGGCTGTGGCAATTTCTTAAAACAAGACGATAATGAAGTTTGCCACATGGATTGACTCTTCCTTTCACGAAAGATCCCTTTGTACCATGCAATGCTGTTTGATAGCATTTTACCCACAGCAGAACTTCTTTCAAAATTGGAGTCACAGCCTGAGCAAGAGCGAGACTCCGCCTCTACTAAAATTAGAAAGAAATTAATCGGCCAACTAAAAATACATAGAAAAAATTAGCCGGGCATGGTGGCGCATGCCTGTAGTCCCAGCTACTCGGGAGGCTGAGGCAGGAGGATCGCGTGAGCCCAGGAGTTTGAGGTTGCTGTGAGCTAGGCTGACACCACGGCACTCACTCTAGCCCAGGCAAAAGAATGAGACTCTGTCTCAAAAAAAAAAAAAAAAAAAGATGTAAATGCCAGGAGGTTGGGATCATCAGGGTCACCTTAGGGTCTCTCGTCACAAATGAAAAAACAAGGTTTAAGGGGTGAAACAAACAATCGACGTAAACACAGCAGCTAGTGCTAACTTCTGCTGCTTTTGAAGCAGCTTTCAGGAAAGTACACCCTAGACACTAGTATGTTGAAAAGAGCATAGAACACTAAAAGTTGAAGCAGAAATTGAAATGCCCCCTGCCCCACCCACTGTTGTTCCCAAGACCAACTATACCCTTGTCAATGATTTCGGTGTTAAGTTTATCAGATGTTAGCCCCAAACAAGGAGAAACAAGATGATAGCATTCTCAGCATTAATGAGAGGAGCACCTCAGTGAGCCCCAAGTTTTTTCTTGTAAACATTCAACATTCTGAGAGATTCTCAAGAAAAAAAAAAACAAAAACAAAAAAGTAGGCCAGGTGCAGTGGCTCACACCTGTAATCTTACATCTTACTACTCTGGGAGACCAAGAAGGGAGGACTGCTTGAGCTCAGGAGTTCAAGACCCGACTGAGCAAGACCAAGACCCCATCTCTACTAAACATAGAAAAATTAGCTGGGTGCAGGGGCATGCACCTGTACTCCCAAGCTACTTAGGAGGCTGAGGCAGGAGGATCACTTGAACCTGGGAGTTTGAGGTCGCAGTGAACTATAATAACACCACTGCACTCTACTAGGGGTGACAGAGCAAGACTCTGTCTAAAAAAAAAAAAAAATGAAGAAAGGAAGATCTTTTAGGTTTGCTACTAGGATACTTAGCATTGTATAGGATATATGAGGCTTCGATCCAGTTTTCTGGCATTAATTCCCATTGTTTTTCTACTTCCCACCTTCTCCCAAAATTCCAACTATTCCATTTTACAGTGTCCCTGAAATGATTACATTTTCTCACCTTCCCTAACCAAAAATGACCTTTATCCTCTACCTCCTTTGTCTCTTCTTTCTACTTTTCTATACCTTCAGATTTCCAGTATTAATCATTCATTCCTCCCTGTGAAGACTTTCATACTTTCTCTGTTCTGAGCCCTATATAGGCAAAGTATAATAAAAGGATAAGGCACAGTCCCTGCTTTGAGGGAGTTCATAATCTAGCACCAAAGGCTCCCAATGGACTTTGTGCCTCTCTCCTAGCACTTACCACAGTCAATCTTAGAGAGCTATTTGTACATCTTACACCACCTCCCCAAAGTTATAAGCATCATCACCTTGATATATTTCATACATCTGTTTGTCTCCCATTGCACTGGGCATGGCAACTGCAAATGCTTACAATATGTCTTCAATACTTTTTGAAAATCTTCACTGTTATCTTTGGGAAACAAAGAAATTTCTCAATTATTGAATATCCTGACTGAGAGGCAGTACAGAGGTATAAACAAAAAAATTTCTAAAAAATTGATTGCCTTGGTAAAGAAAAAGTATAATAAAGTGGTTACTACCAGAGTGTCTAGAGCTAGACTGCCTGAGCTTGAATTTCGATTCTGCCTCTTACTACCTAGGTGACTGGGTAAACGGCACTTCCGAGCCTCAGATTCTTTATCTATGAAATGTGGGTAACAGTGTGTTACATACACAACAGTTTTTCCTAACCCTTTAGCAACGTGACTTCGCTGCTCCTCCCAAAAAGGGATGGCCATTGCCTTTAATCTGGGCTTAACCAGATAATCTGAACCATCCAAACAGATATGAAGTACAAAGGTGACATAAGCAAAGGCTTAAAAAGCACTGGACAGTGGGACCCGCTCTCTGTTGCTGCCCTGTGACTACCACGTGAGGAAGCACATGCAGATACAAGGCCCAGCCAACAACCAGTACCAACTGGCAGACACGAGAGTCAGCCCATTCAACTAGTCAGCCCCACTCAAGGCACCAGATGACTGCAGCTACATGAGTGACCCCACATGAGACCAGCAGAAGAACTGCACGGCTGAGCTGAGTTCAAACTGCTAACCCACAGATTCATAATAAAAATAGCTATTGTTTTAAGCCACTAAGCTACAGTTTGTTTGCAGCAATAGATAACTGATATACAGTAGTATTTACTTTACAGGGATGTGAAGTTAAATGAGTTTATTCATGTAAATTGCTTACAACAGTGCCTAGCATATAGTAGGTGCTACCAAAATGTTAGTATTTTTAAAAAGTAATTAAAATTAATTCAGAACAGTTCACCTTACCAAAAGACCAAGTACTTTGCTTTGTATTGCTGACTCTGAAAAAGTCTGTCAAAAGAACATATAGGTTACTTTATCATGAAGAAAAGAACTTTACATATAAACTCAATCTTGTCTTCCCACCTCCAAAACTCGCGTGAAGACTACCAATCCTTGATTTTCAACAAAGTGCTTGCAGGCAGCTGGAGACTCATCTGTAAGATTCCAAAGTGCTTTCAAAGTAAACAAGAGGGTGACATCGTCTAAATTCTCAGTAGTCTTTTGTTTTACTATTGCTACAAGTTCCTAAAAACAAGAGAGACAGGGAGTTAGATGCCCTAATGACTAATTGAATTCCAGTATAAGGAAAGTAATGTTAAAAACAGCTTGAGAATCAAACCTGGGTTCCAAACACAAGTTCTACCACTTAATAGCTTTATGATCTATTTTCTTTCTAAAAATAAATTACATCTACCTCTTAAAGTTTTGTGGGTGTGTCTGTGTGTTTTGATTCTTTTCTTTTTTTTTTTTTTGAGACAGAGTCTCGCTCTGTCACCTGGGCTAGAGTGCCATGGCGTCAGCCTAGCTCACAGCAACCTCAAACTCCTGGGCTCAAGCAATCCTCCTGCCTCAGCCTCCTGAATAGCGGGGACTACAGGTGCATGCCACCATGCCCGGCTAATTTTTTCTATTTTTAGTAGAAGTGGGGTCTCACTCTTGGTCAGACTGGTCTCGAACTCCTGAGCTCAAGGGACCCTCCTACCTCGGCCTCTCAGAGTGCTAGGATTACAGGCGTGAGCCACCACGCCCAGCCCCTTAAAGTTTTTATGAGGATTAAATGATAAAAATTAAAAATTAAAGGTTAATGAGCACTTAGTCCAATTTTTGGCACTTGGTAATAAAGTTCACAATCCAGTACATATTGGCTATTCCGATATTTATTTATTCAGAATGCTAAGTCAATACCTTTTCTGTAAGTCAGGTCCTCATTCAGATAGGAGAGGCAGAAAAAAAGAAAAAGTTGGTTTTTCTCAACTAAATAAAAGAATTGTTAAGTGCTGGTAAAAGCTCTGACAGAAACACATAAAAGCCTAAGAATTTACTTTAAAAAGGGTGGGAGAAGGAAGCCTCTATACAAAAGTAATATGTAAATTGAGACCAGAAGAAAAAGAGGATAAGCCAGCCACGTAAGAAAGGGGCACACGTAGAAATAGTGGTGGGTGGGAGGAAGCACATGCCTGGCAAAATTTCGGGGCAAGAAAAAGTCTGCTGTTCTAGGCCACTGAGCAGATCAATAGGGACAGAACATAAGGCCAGTGTTATAACCACATAACCTTACATCTTGAGGAAACCTTTGTCTCGCTTTAATGAATTCCAATGTACCATTTTAGATCAGAAAATTTCCAGACACGAGCTAAGCTACTATTTATGATTCCTTTCAAGCATAGCAGACTATCATGTGAAAGGAAAAAGACAATTTATTTTCACTTTAACCAACTAATGAAAAGATACATAAAATATAACAGCCACGCCTGTAATTCTAGCACTTTGGGAGGCACTGGTGGGAAGATCACTTGAGGTTAGGAGTTCGAGACCAGCCTGAATAAGAGCAAGACCCTGTCTCTACAAAAAATGGAAAAATTAGCTGGCCATGGTGGCATATACCTGTAATCCTAGCTACTTGGAAGGCTGAGGCAGGAGGATGGCTTGAGCCCAAGGAATTCAAGGTTACAGTGAGCTATCATCATATTACTGTATTTCAGCTTGGGTGACAGAGACCCTGTTTCTTAAAAAAAAAGAGACAGAGTCAAGAGGAGAAGAAAGGCAGAGTAGTACACTCACCTAGGCAGCCACTAAGATGAATAAATAAATGAGCAAGGCAAAGGAGGAAGCAAGGCTGACTCCGAAAGTAGTAACTGTGGACAGGCCCATGGTAAGATGCTTTACACACTTTATCTGAATGATACTCAAAATATTGTAACTGTAAGCTATTACTACTAGGACAGATACCTGTTTTAATTTCTTTGAAGAACTTTTCCTTTGCATTCACAACTTGGCTAACTGGTGCAAGAGGCCTAGCTTTCAGCCTATCTGGGCTATCAAAATGCCTTCTTCACTAAACTTAATCATCTCTAGCTTTTGATTTAAAGCGAGAGACTAGTCCTTTCACTTGAACACTTAAAGACCATTGTAGGGATATTAACTGGCCTAATTTCAATATTGTTGTTTCTCAGGGAATAGGGAAGCCCCAGGAGAGGAAGAGAGATGTGGGAATGGCTGGTAGGTGGAACAGTCAGAACATATACAATATTTATCAATTAAGTTTGCTATCTTCTATAGGCACAGTTTGTGGCAACCAAAAACAATTCTAATAACAACATCAAAGATCACTGATCACAGATCACCATAACAGATATAATAATGAAAAAGTCTGAAATACCACCAGAATTACCAAAATGTGGCAGAAACATAAAGTGAGCACATGCTATTAGAAAAATGGCAGCAATAGACTTGCTCGACAAAGGGTTGCCACAAATCTTCAATTTATAAAAACTGCAATTACGAAGTGCAATAAAGCGAAGCGCACTAAAACTACGTATGCACTCAGTTTTATGTATGTAGATTCTTCCTAAAATTTCAGCCCTTTCCTTTTCTCTATATATTATATAGTCTGCATTCTAAGTTCTCCCATCCAATATCAGAACTGATGACTCAAATTATTTCTCTAGCCCTGACTACTCCTCTCAGCTGCACCCCATATATCAAAACTGTCGTCTTGACATTTTCAAGCATCTCCGTAACTAACACATCCAAAATCACTCTAGATTTTTATCCCTATTGTAAACAGATACACAGATTAACAAAATAAACCTAATGGCTGGATATTAAATACTCATAAAATTCCGCTTATAACAGCAGTGCAAAAGGTAAAAGCCTTGGAATAAATGTAAGAAGTATACAATATCAACATGAAGAAAACTTCCACATACTTCTGGGGGACATGAAAGACTTGAATAAATGGAATAACACATACCCTGTTCTCAGGGAAAAAATCAGTATCAAAATCATTATCACAGGATATCAATTTTTGTACATCAATCTATAAATTTAACACAATCCCAAAGAAAATGAGATTTTTTTCCTTAGAAATAGACAAGCCAATCTGGTGTCTACATAGAAAAAACAAACAGATAACAAAAACTGAAACAAACTTGAGAACAGACCTTAAATATTAAAGCATTTATAAAATTAGTAAATAGACAGACATACAAATTAATGGAACAGAATAAAGACCAGAAATAGATGCAAATATATAGGAGAATTTAATATCATAAAGGTGGCACTGCAAAACAGAGAAAACAAATTATTATAAGGGTGCAAAGGCCAAGTAGAAATACATCGAGAGGAAATGATAAAAACCTACAGCCAAGCGTGGTGGCTCACGCCTATAACCCTAGCACTCTGGAAGGCTGAGGCGGGAGGATGGCTTAAGGTCAGGAGCTCGAGATTAGCCTGACCAAGGGCGAGACCCCATCTCTACAAAAAAATAGAAAATTTAGCCCAGTGTGGTGGTGTGCCCTGTGGTCTCAGCTACTTGAGAGGCTGAGGCAGGAGGATCTCTTGAGCCCAGAAGTTGGAGGTTGCAGTGAGTTATGATGATGCCACTGTACTCTAGCCTGGGTGACAGAGCAAGACTGTGTCTAAAAAAAAAAAAAAAAAAACCTGTATATCTCAAAAATATTCCAAATAAATAAAATATTTACATGTCAAATATAAAAAAAAACATAGATTAAAAACATACATGAGGAATTTTTAAAACTAGTTCATGAAGGAGGAAAATAGTTTACAAGTGTGCCATCAATCCCCAAGGCATAAAAGAATAGATTCAACCACATAAAAATAAAAAATTGGCTGGGCGCAGTGGCTCATACCTGTAATCCTAGCATTGTGGGAGGCCGAGGCAGGAGGATCGCTTGAGCTCAGGAGTTCAAGACCAGCCTGAGCAAGAGTGAGACCCTGTCTCTTATTGAAAAAAAAAAAAAACCTAGAAAAATAAAAAATTATTGCATGGCAACAGATGCCATAAATGAAGTAAAAACAGACAAAACACAAACTTGGAGAAAATATATGCATCTACTATCTTGGTCAAAGGCTTGTTTCCTTAATGTATTAAAGAAAATCCTATAAAGTAGAAAAAAGCCAAACACCCAAAACAAAATATACAAAAGGCCATGAATTGGCCGGGCGTGGTGGCTCATGCCTGTAATCCTAGCACTCTGGGAGGCCGAGGCAGGTGGATCGTTTGAGCTCAGGAGTTCGAGACCAGCCTGAGCAAGAGCGAGACCCTGTCTCTACTAAAAAAATAGAAAGAAATTAGCTGGACAACTTAAAAAAAAAAAAAAATATATATATATATATATATATATATAAATTAGCCAGGCATGGCAGCATATGCCTGTAGTCCCAACTACTCAGGAGTCTGAGGCAGAAGGATCGCTTGAGCCCAGGAGTTTGAGGTTGCTGTGAGCTAGGCTGACACCATGGGACAACCTCCAGCCCAGGCAACATAGCGAGACTCTGTCTCCAAACAAAAAAAAAAACAGCCATGAATAGACAGTTTACAGGAAATATAAAGTACTCTTAAAAAAAAAAAAAAGATGGCCCAAATGTCAACGAAAGTAAGTACAAAATAAAACTATGTAAATTTTTAATGAGCAATTAGCCTGATTATAATGTAAATACTGATTACTGATTTATTAAAAATTGTGATATAAGTTTGCTGGGGACTGGAAGAGGATGTAATCTGTAGAAATATATGTAGGAGAACTATGTTCTTATTTACCATAGCAGCAAAACCAATTGGTAACACCTAAAACTGCTAAATCAAGAAACTGCAGTATAAGTATCTTATTATATTTAGAAACGTGGAGGTAAATTCCAAAAGAAGTAGCTGTAAGAGTAGAAAGTTTCTTATAGAGAGCATGTTTTACAGATTTCTCACTTAGTCCTTTTAGAATGATTTTTTAAAACTATGGTCATAAATTTACTTAACCAAAAAAAAAAAGAACAGTTACAAAAGTGATAATGAGGCAGAGCCCAGTTCACAACAGATACTTTGTAGGCTGTTTTTTCCAAGGCAAAAAAAAAGCAACAATCGTCCTACCTTAACTGCCATCAAGAGCTCTTCTTTAAGTTGTACAGTTTGCTCAGGTGAGAGCTAGAAGCAAACAGAAAGCCTAATGTGAAATATTTGAATTCTATAAAAACTAGGAAGACAGATATCTTGCCTTTAAGCAATCACATACCTGCAGGGCTAAAATAGAGGTGATGCTCACTGCCATTGTTTGCATTTTGGGGTTTTCATGCTTACAGAGCCATCTCATAACAAACTTGGCTGCATCAAACCTGAAAAGCAGTATTTATTTTTCTCACAATTAAATAAAATTTGGAAAACTATAGATTTGGGTGGGGGAGAGAAATTACCTAGCTTTCCCCATCTAATCCTATAACAAAGATAGTCTTGGACTTCTAAAGCCTCAGCTGTGAAAACCAAGAGTATTTCGCAAAAACAGGAGATGATCAGGAGGGGAACAGGAGAGTGGACAAATAAGAATGTGAGCCAAATGCACAAGATTTGGAGAAAGAAATCCAAGCAAAAAACTTTATAATTCACTTTCTACTACCATGGGTCTGAAAAAGAAAGGGAGTCCCCACAGAGGTAGTGATTTGTAAACTGAATTGTAGACCTAAAATGCTACAGCAAACAAATAACTTGGTTATAAAGTGCTTAGCCAATAACCTTGTAACCACAAATCAGAGGCTTTGCTCATGTCAGCTTGTGCCTCATTTTTCTGTTCTTTGCATCAAATATTATAAATATTTTTTGTTTTTGGATTTTTTTTGAGACAGGGTCTCACTCTTGCCTGGGCTAGAGTGCAGTGGCATCATTGTAGGTCACTGCCACCTCAAACTCTTAGGCTTGAGCGATTCTCCTAACTCAGCCTCCTGAGTAGCTGGGACTGTAGGTGTGCAATACCATGCCCGGCTAATTTTTCTATTTTTCCTCTGAGATGGGGCCTTGCTGTTGATCAGGTTAATCTCAAACTCCTGGCCTCACGCAATCCTCCCAACTTGGCCTCCCAAAGTGCTAGGATTACAGGCGAGCCACCACACCCAGCCAACTACTATATATTTGTAAACTCACTAATCTGGAAGATTACAAAGGCCTCAAGAGGAATCCCTCTGGTATGTCTAG
Source organism: Propithecus perrieri (assembly GCA_963574695.1). Taxonomy (NCBI): domain Eukaryota; kingdom Metazoa; phylum Chordata; class Mammalia; order Primates; family Indriidae; genus Propithecus; species Propithecus perrieri. Next base: position 17,057 of record CAUYRB010009677.1, read on the forward strand.
GATGATGATGATTTTTAAAAATTATTATTAAATAACAAAGTAATAATTATGTAATGAAAAGAATGACTAATGTTCTTTAGAATAGCCTATACTTCTTAAACTAGGCACAAACACTGACAAACGAAGAAACTTATGAGCAAAGATAATGGAAGGGCTAGACCTTCAGTCCAAGTTTGACTCTCTGGAGACTATGTTTCTTACCCACTGCCCTGTACTGGAATCACTTTAGGAAATAACATTTGCAGGCAGGTACTTCTAATCACCTCTCTGTGGAAGAGGCTCAATAGATCCCTCTCCCAAAACACCTTATCCCAGCCTTAACCAGGCCCACGTGTTCAATAATCAAAAGCTAACAATCCTCAGAGTAACACTGGTCAACATTCCAATCAGATGACCAAGTTTTAGCCATCAGGTAAGCCAAGATGGGTGCATACAAGTATATCCAGGAGCTATGGAGGAAGAAGCAGTCTGATGTAATGCACTTTCTTCTGAGGGTCTGCTGCTGGCAATACCGCCAGCTCTCTGCGCTCCACAGGGCTCCCCGCCCCACCCGACCAGATAAAGCGCGCAGATTGGGATACAAGGCCAAGCAAGGTTATGTCATATATAGGATTCGTGTGCGCCGTGGTGGCCGCAAACGCCCAGTTCCTAAGGGTGCAACCTATGGCAAGCCTGTCCATCATGGTGTTAACCAGCTAAAGTTTGCTCGAAGCCTTCAGTTTGTTGCCGAGGAGCGAGCTGGACGCCACTGTGGGGCTCTGAGAGTCCTGAATTCTTACTGGGTTGGTGAAGATTCCACGTACAAATTTTTTGAGGTTATCCTCATTGATCCATTCCATAAAGCTATCAGAAGAAATCCTGACACCCAGTGGATCACCAGACCGGTCCACAAGCACAGGGAGATGCATGGGCTGACATCTGCAGGCCACAAGAGCTGTGGACTTGGAAAGGGCCATAAGTTCCACCACACTATGGGTGGTTCTCGCCGCACAGCTTGGAGAAGGCACAATACTCTCCAGCTTTAAAACCACAGTGAGATATCACTTATCTCCAGTGAGACTGGCCTTTATCAAAAAGTCCCAAAACAATAAATGTTGGCGTGGATGTGGAGAGATAGGAACACTCATGCACTGTTGGTGGGACTGCAAACTAGTGCAACCTCCGTGGAAAGCAATATGGAGATACCTTAAAGAGATACAAGTAGAAGTACCATTCGATCCAGCAATCCCATTACTGGGCATCTACCCAAAAGAGCAAATGATACTGTATAAGAAAGACACCTGCACCCAAATGTTTATAATCTTAATTTTTTTTATCAGGTCCACATTATATACTGTGATATTCCAGCTGCACGTCAAAGAATCCATCACCTGCTCACAAAGAATGATGCTGAGAGGTTTGAGGACAAGAAAGTAGATAATTATATACAGGCAAACATTTCATCCCATAAGGAACTTTTTACAGATGTACCAGAGGATTTTGAAAGGTACTTTGAAGAGTTATGCATTGGTGAAAATGCAATGCTCGGATTTATATTTTTTTTATCATTCTCTAGCTAATAAAATTGTTCTCAGTGTAGAGTCATAGCTTTTAATTGATCCTACTTTATTAGATATTTGTACAAAGAAGACAATCTAATGGAATATCTTAAAGCAAAACAAGGAGAGGAATAATGGTTTGAGGCCTGAGGAATTATATTCCTCTGCCTTTTGATATGCGTTGCCAAATTTTCTGTAAAATATCCTAATATATTTATTTTAATTCTGTGTAATATTAACTTTCTCAATATTGTGATTTTACTTTTTAAAATCTGGCAATTTAAACTCATGAGTACGAAAGGAATCTCTCTATATATCTAAAAACATGAAAGCACCATTTCCTAAGGAAGAATGGAACCAAAAATTTTTCAAGCCATTTTACTTAATGTGGTATATTATCTGTTACTCAGAATGCATTGCATTAACTCCAATATTAAAATGTACTCATTATGATACTCAATGACTTTGTAACTTTCTGAATTATGTTGTTAATCATTTCGTGGTAAATCTTTTCAGGAAGCCTATGAGGACCAAAACTCATTTGAATCATCGAGACCTAGAGAAAGTAACATTGGATTGCATTAGACATGGAAAACTTCCCAAATTAATTATTGCAGATAGCCCACCATCACAGATAGGTGAGATAAGTAATTCATAACATTCATTTTGCATCTTCAAATCAATAATGTGTGTTTTATGACTTTCTGTTTGCCTATAGACCTGTATGGAATATTATGAAAAATACGTTTTTATTAAAATGATAAGTTATTTAACGAATAAAATTGATTGTAAGTTTTGCTCATTCACAAGTATTTTCTGAATGTTTTACAATGCACCAGCTACTATTGTTGTTAATCAGCTTTTTTGAGGTATATTTTACATTCACTAAAATAAACCCATTTTAAGTGTACAGGTCAGTGAGTTTTGATAAATGTAAACACTTTGAATAATCACCACCATAATCAAGGTGTAACACAAATCATCCATCACTCCAAGACTTTCTTTATCCTCACCCTCTACTCCAGGCAACCATTGATCTACATATTATACATTAGTCTTGTCAATTCTAGAATTTCATATAAATGGAATTACTCAATTAGTGTTATTTTATACCTTGTTTTTCTTTTTTTTTTTTTTGGCCAATCATATTTTTGAGATTTATCCATAGATTTGTATTTCAATAGCTCATTTCTTTTTATTGCTTAATATTTTTGGTATATGGATAGACCACAGTTTGGTCTTCTCTATTCACCTGTTTTTAAGATATTTTACCTGTTTCCAGTTTTAAGCTAGTAAGAACAAAGTGTTAATAATATTTGTGAATATATCTTTGCATTAACATGTTTTTATTTCTCTTGGTAAATACTTAGATTTGGACTGATGGATCCTAGGATAAACTTGTTTTTAACTCCCAAATACTGTTTTAAGCTCCCAATGTACAGAGGTTAAAAAAAATATATAGCCAATATTTCTGCTCTCAACAAACACATGCAAACTTAATTGGTCTCACATTAAAAAAATCATTCAGTGTTTTATACACGTGTGTTTTTGCATGTGTATATATGTATGTTTAAACACACATACATATACTAAGTAATAAAACACAGAGGCTAGGCTAGCTACAAAGTGATTAGCAGAGTGGCTGTCACAGTTACAGAAATAATATTTTTCTACTATGCTCTACGCAATCCATTTTCTGATATGTATTAAGATATAAGAGAAAATTTATAAACCCTCTGCTATGTACTCTAAGGCTATAGAGATGGATGAAAACATGAACTTTGTTCTCGGAAGACTAACGATAACGGAAAACACTTATTGCACATTTACTGCATGCGAGGCACTCTGTAATGTTTACGTACATTACAAACCATTCAATTCTCACAGCACCCTGTGAGTTATGTATTATTAGCGTTGCTTTTTTATCAAATGAGCAAATAGAGACTTAGGGAAGTTGTACAGGAGCAAGTGAAAGAGTTGGGATTCGATAGATTTGGACTTAGTAATATTAAATATTAATATTAAGCATTAATGTTTAATATGACAAATAATATCATGATGAATTCGATTAGCCATGAATCATCGTTTTAAGGTGAAGACATATGACCTAACACAAGAACTGTTTTTTCTCGTCACAACCTGTCCGCATGCCATAGAAGTAGTTGTTTTAGGCGGCTGTGTATGAGAATTATATTGAGTAATCCAAAGTATTTCTAACAGGTAAAGGGAAATAAATAAAAATGAACAGAAAAGCAACAGAAAATAAAAGACAGGGGAAGAAAAAAAGTGAGAAAATAAATAAAAGATTTGGGGAAAGTTATCAGAAGATAGTGTTTTGGTTTCTCCTAATTTGGGGCACTATAAACTACTTCCCAGTAGGTGGTGCTAGAGTACATATATTCCAACATCCAAAGAGGCCCGCTTGGTCCGTTTCCTCTATATACGCAAAAACCAAGACAAAACAAAACCTCACAACCAATCAAATACTGGGAGTTGAGCATTGGCTATTTTTTTTTTTAAGTGATGCTAACTTTAAAGTAAATTATACTTTCAGCTATATTATAAAAAGAGACTATTTGAAATGCAGTGCCCTTGTGAGGGAATGCTGAAATGCCAACAAACATTCAAATCTTTTATTCAGTACTTTTCCTTTAAGATTTTTTTCCCCACATTCATAAGAGACGTTTTCCACAGTCATTTAGTAAGAAAAAAGTAAAAAGAATTTAGAGATTCCAAATTCCACAAAATAAATGCAATGGAAAAAGAGGTTTGCATTTGCTCACTTCCCCAACCTTTTTCTCAGATCGAAAGAAAGAATGGGAATAATAAAAATTCAAAGTCATATGACTTTAGTTAAGAACTCATCGACGAGGGAAAAACAATTTAATTTTTCAACCGAATAGTATGGAGTTATACATACTCAACGAACTGAAGACCCCACAGAACTAGCAGAGACTTTTCATTCCCAGCCTGGGCTAGTCCTCTGAAAACATGTGTTTATTAAAGTGCAGTCTCTGTGGCCCATGTATGTGTTGACGAATGATCACTTGTTATTTTTAGTCCAATAATATCTTTAATTGAAATAGAAATTAATCATTGACAAGACATACATAAAAAGTAAGCATACGTAGACTGGTTTCTTAACAAAAGCAACATTTATCTGCCTATGACTTCCAGCAATATTTTTCCATCTCAGTCTTATCTGCTCCTGGGAGTTGAGAAATGATTTTATTTCTTTAATATCTTAAAGTATACAGCTAGTGTGAAGGGTTCGGAAAGACTGCAAGAGAATATGAAGCATGTATGAAAGGAGATATTCTTAAGTAAATAAGTGATGACATATGTAATTTAAGTTTCCCATTGCCTTCAGGTTTCAGATTTCAAGACTAAAACACTGTGAGTGTAAGATTATAAGGCTAGATGTCTGATGGAGGTTTAGGGCGCTCCTTCGGCCACCCACAAATAGGACGGTATGTTAGTGATGGATTTTGCCCTCTTTTATCAGGTATTTCAGGTTATGAGGGAAGGGTGCTGCACAGTAAAAGCTGTGAATCTGCATAATTGATTGAGATATTACTTTGCGTTTTGCCCTTGATGCATTTTTCCCACGTCCACTTCAAGGAGGCATCCTGCTCCTTCATGCTTTTTACCTCTTAGGAGGTTTGTGCCGTAGGGCAGAAAGGTTAATTGGCCAGCAGATGATCTGTCTTCCTGGCACTCCTTGAGGGGATTAGGCCAGATAGGGGAAAGAGGGACAAGTACCCTGTGGTAAAGAAAAGGCAGGAGAAGAGGCATCGTCCTGAAGTCCAGGATGGGAAGAGAGAGCTGGACACTCTTAGTTGGGACCTACAGCATTGCAGAAAGTGAGAGGAGTTTTTCATTAGTTGGGGGGGGAGGCGGGGTGCTGGGTGGTATACCTGAAGGGGGGAGGCGGGGTGCTGGGTGGTATACCTGAAGGGCTGGACTCTAGGCTCAGGGTCAGAGCCTTTGCAAAGTTTACTGGGCTTCCAGATAGAACCAAAACCCAAGACTCTCAGATTTCCTTAGCCCTTGTGATTTAGTCAAAACACCTCGGTGGTAACCCAATGGGTAAAAGACCCCCAAACAACCTGTTTTTGATAAGGTGGTGAGAGAGCACCAAAACACATTCCCATTGGATTATCGTGGGATTAGAGCTCAGAGAAAGATTTAAGCATATTTTAAAAATAAATTCCAAGATTTTGACTAAGATTTATATTTATTTTAGTTCAAGTTTAATTTCTCATTTTGAGATTTTTCGCCAAGAATAATCAATTTAACTAAGTGTCCAAGTGTCCATGCCAGCAAAGGCAAATAATGTTTTAGTTCCAACGAAGATAAAAATGCAAGGAGGAAGGAAAATTGCATTTTAACTCCTCTTTAAAATGTTCTTTCCTTGCATTATATATGCAAATATAATTTAGTAATTATATTTGCAAGTATAATATGGGTAAACATATTATTTGGAGAGTTGAATGACAAAATAAAAACCCGAGGAAATATCAGTATTAGGTAGCAAACTATTTCTTGTGAGGTGGGAATTGCAGGAGGCAGAGGGGACTACTGTATATTTTAACTCGTACCTGCCTGTGTCCCCACAGCAACAAAAGAATCATGCTTGGGCTTTCATAATGTGAATCAAGAGACACCCTCTTTACCTTTTTCTGAAAATGATTTTTAACTTTAGTTTTGGTGTAGAGATATGATTTCATATCATACAGATATAAAAATGAACAGGTACTAAAGAATTTCCCTCATCTGATATGAGGGGATCAGGCAGATGTTATAACCAGTTCAAAAGAAAAGTCAAACAGACCAATTTTTATGGAGTAAAGAAATGTTAAAGTGAATTGCAAATGGAGACAAAACTGGTTTTTCCACAGCCAATTTAATCACCACCAAGCTGGATACAGAAAGTCAATTAACGTCACTACCAGACAAGTCAGAATGTGTCTCCCAGTTACCTACCTTTTAGAAAGAGTTACAAAATAGCTCAAAGACAATGAGCAGGGCAAGAATCTGATAACCCACAAGGGTTACCAGGCTATATATAGTTTCTCACTAAAAAGCAAAATTTTGTTCACATACTAATCCTGTCAAGATCATTAATGACCCCTACACTGAAAAATTGGATGTCATTTCTCAGTAATCATCTTGTTCCAACTATTAAAACAGCTTTTGACATAACAAATTTCTCCTTTTTAAAAAAAAATTGCTGCTCCCTGCGCTGATTTCTCTTTATTTTTATGAGCTTTTCTTCATTTATACTCATTGCCTAGGTGACTTCATCCAGTTCCAAGGGTTGAAATACCAATTATATGCTTAAAATTCCTAAGATTATATGTTTAGTACCAACTTCTCTTGGATACTCCTGACTCATACATTTGTTTTGCTTACATCTAATAGCAGGTTGCCATCTTAAATTTGTGTTGTCTGAAACTGAACTTTGATTTATTTCAATTTATCCTTTTCCAACACACACACACACACACACACACACACATACACTTCTAGTCTTCATGCAGTTCCAGTTGCTCAAGCCAAGTCTAGAGTCACCTTAGATATCTTCCATTTGTCCTTCTTGGCTTATTCTCCACCCTTTAAACCCTAATCTGTGACACCAAACTAAACTGAATGTCATTTCTCAGTAATTATCTTGCAAGTGTGTAATATACAGTCTATTCTCATGTGCAAACAGAGCAATCTTTTTTTTTTTTTTTGACAGAATCTCACTCTGTTGCCCAGGCTAGAGTGCAATGGTGTCATGATAGCTCACTGCAGCTCAAGCGATCCTCCTGCCCCAGCCTCCCGAGTAGCTGGGACCATAGGCACCCACCACCCTAACAGCACCCAGCTAACAGAGCAACCTTTTAAGGCAAACAGCAAGTCCCTCATACTCTAACCCCTGACTACCTGGATCGTATTCTAGCCCTTCCAACCTTCTTGCTACTCCTTGAATATGCCTAGCATATTTTTGCCTCAAGGTATTTTCACTTGCCTGGAATGAGTTTCCCTTAGATATCCATTTCCATCCCTCCTTCACTACAACTCCTACCATAAATGTCACCAGATTGGAGGAGATTTTGCTGACTGTCACATAAAAGAGCATTCGTCCCCCTCTGCACTAGCACTCCCTATCCTTCTTACTCTATGTTACTTCATAGTATTCGCACTTAGCCACCACTTGACATAATTTATGCATCTGTAGTGGATTTATATTTGTTTATAGATTTATTTGCTATCATTCATTCTCGGAATCTAAGTTCCATGAGAGCAAGCACTTTGTCTCTTTTTTCCAGTGATGTTTCTGCCGTGTATATAAACATGCCTGCATCATAGTCACATCCAATTAAACATGTGTGGGGTGAAATGAAAGAACAAATAAATGAATTGCTAAGTGATGCAATATGTTTTGCTGCCCTGAGTGATAAATGAACAGTCCTAATCCTGTTTGAATCCTAACCATATTTTAACAAGAAGCAAAGGCATGTCCTACATACAATTTCAAATGTAATCAAATATTTGAAAGATTGTTGATTGGTCTCAATGTGACTTTAAAGCTTAAACACAAACAAAATCAGAGTTGTGCAATGATTTCGCAGGAAGCCAATAATGAGGAAACAAATCAGCTGGATAAACAAAGATGGACATAATGGAAACTTTAGAATGTCGTAGTGGGTTAAACTATAGATTTTTTTGATTCAAAGGGCACAAGTATGCTATTGATATTATAACTAGTGTTTTTAATTAATTAAATTGCCATATAGAAAATGATTATTGCCTAGTGAATTTCTAAATTCTCCATTGAAAGGGAAATATCAATAAATTAAATTTATATTATACAAACAATAGAATGTACTCCATATCATCCTTTCACATAATCACTTCATTATATTTTTATAGTTTTGCATTTACAGACTCCCATACTTTTTATTGTATCATTATCTCTTAAAATTCAACTCTTTAATGAAGCAATCTCAGATTTATCCTACACATCTTTGATAACATTTCAGCAACTTTCTTATGGTCAATTCTATCCCATTAAATTATTTTTTATTATATCCTCATAATAGGGTATAATCTAGTGTTTCTCTGAAGATTACCAGCTTAAGAATCAATCATTTGGGAAAGCCAAATTCAAATTTCCTTACCCCTCTTATTTATAAACAAAGAAAAATAAGACCTACTGAAACCTGCTTTAATCAAATTAAAATAGGAAACATTTGCTGGTTCAGGAAATTAAAAAGGAAAACTGACAGGGGTTTCAAATGTGGCGTGTTCCAGGAGTTCAAATAATAGCTGCAGAACCTGCTATGTCTCCGTCCCTAGATTCTACTTTCCTTCAAGTTAAGTTGATTCTCAGACTCTTCATGACAAGATATTTGCCAAAATCTCTGCTCCAGGGGAAAAGAATGTCTCTTTCTAGTGGCTCCTAAAAAAGCCCTGTGATTAATTGTGATTGTAAACCTTATGAAAATCAATAGCTTTTTCTCTGAATTAGCAATCACAAGGTGGAAACTAAAGTAAAATATATATATATAAACATTTATATTAGGGACAAAACACAAAAATTCTTAGACCTAAATATACCAAGAGTAGTATAAGATTTATGTAAAAGTTAATTTATAAAATCTAAATGAAATACATAAAACAACTTTAATAAGAATTGCTATAGAAATGTCAGTACGTCCTAAATTAATATTAAAATGTTACGCAACTCAAATTTTAATCTTAATTGGGCTTTTGTATTTAACAATACAAAATGATTCTAGAATGTATATGGGAGAATAAATCTATAAGAATATCCAAGAAATTTATGAATATTGAATAATAAGAGGGCAAGGTAGAAGACTCCTGGATACTAAGATAATTGTAAATCACTGTAATAAAAAGTGTATGATATTAGCACAGGAATATGTAAATATATTAGCCATATATGGCTGTGCATCCACAGAAAGATCCAGTACATATGGGATTTTAATCTGACTTAGTGAGAAAGAGTGGATGATTTAATAAATAGTGCTGGTATAATTGATTATCCATATAGAAGGAAAAAGAACTGGATCCTTACTTTTTTTTTAAAAAAAGAAAAATATCAGGAGGGAGGAGCCAAGATGGCGGATGAGACAAGCCGCCAGTCAGAAGGTCTCCGCAAAAAAGACGAATTTTAGAAGAAAGAGAGAAAAAATAAACGAGCAGAGAAACATAGATCGGGTGAGGGTCGGAAGGAAGGGTGCCTGAAACTACAGGAGACTCCACGGGAAGACATTGCGGAGGAGAACTGGAAGGAGA